>JTDE01005262.1:29273-45214 GCA_014338405.1 Paragonimus skrjabini miyazakii
ACCGTAGTAGGGGATCCATCTCCAAGAATAGAGGAACTGTTAGTGTAACTGCGCCTACAGTATGCGAATCTAAAGGCTTAGTATCTTCCCCGGACATGGTAAACGCTCGAGAGCTTGTAATATGCAAAACAGGAAATATAGAGTAGGTGAATAAATATGAAAATTTTGTCAGACCTACTATATAACCAAAACTTGAAGTAAGGTCAATAGAAATAATAAAATGGCGTATAAAAGAAATAACACCAGGGAACTGACTCACCAAGTGGCGTGAGACGAAGATACGTGGAGAAAATACGCCGGATCACGGAATGAAAATAGCGGACCAAATTTGGGTGAAAGTGCTATTGTCGGGCTCACCAGTTTGTGGGCAATGTCCCACAAAGTCTCACTCCAGATTTGACGAGTTACCCAATGGCAATAATTTAGAAGACAACAAACAGCGCAGTACTCCATGTATTGCCACGACCAAGAAGCAAAAAAATATACAGCCAACAAGCGTCCTGCGTGTAGCGCGCGGAACGGAAAAGTGAAAAATTTTCTACACCAGCGGAAATTGAGCATACAATTGGGTTGAACAAACATTCCTCATCGGGAGGCGTCAAATTGTACAACAAAAATCAGGCTATTCTAGGAGATCGCTACACTGTCCATCTTCAAAAAGGATTTCTAACCATACAGTGAGTTGTTTTCAACGGAAACCGCATTTTTTCTAGGCCGCTTCCTAATCCATCGACGGTGGCTTGCGGAAGAAAATTGGCCTAAACAGAATGTTTCGCCGAGAGATAACTGTCGCTGTTGCCAATCCATTTCAACCGGATTATAAAATGCTCCATCAGGGGTTGGCGAAGCTGCAGAATGTTAGTCTCAGAACTGGCAGCCGTATTTTCAAGGCTATTATAGCTTCCGTGCACCAATCCATCGCGATAGCTAAGACGGCCTTGCTGTAGACTGACCTCCCCATAGTTCCATCGTGCAGTACGAAGCAGCCAAGGTGGAAGAAGAATGTTAACATGGGGGTGCCCTGTGGATATTGTGGTGATCCTGTTAACATGAATGGTTACCGATGCGACAACGACCGACTAATTTTTCACTCAGAATGTATGACTAATACTGGCTTATCGTACTGCCCTTTCTGCAATGGACAACTGCAACCCCCTTCACCAGGTGCGTTGTTATTTCATGAACTATGTGGTTTTAGTTGCATCCACCTCAAACATTTCATTGCCTGCGACGTTTAAACCGAAATAGAGACCCCATCCAGCACCCGTAACTACTGATAACCCAGTGACGTCGGACGATGAGTTCGGTGTTGTGCATCCACGAAAACAAGTCCAAGTTAAAGTAATTCCAAGTGGTGTCACAGACGTCATTGGTTATGGTAAGCTATGCCACGCTTCTGAAGTTACCTAACGGTTGCTTTTAGAAATGGACACACAGCACGAAGAGTACTTCTACTGAAGCAGAACGGAAAGGAACAAGGCTGCAGAAAACCACTTGGAATGATGCACATAGTGATGTACTTGTAATAAATGAATTCCAACAATTCCTTTTTATGTTCGTTGTGACTATAGGGTGTAGGCAGACTGACTGTCGAGCACAGACGTCAGTGCGTTCAACTATAGACCTGTGAGGTTCAACATACTATGTGGTGCATAATACTCCATAATTTAACCCAATTCCCGGCTACCGTATTGCCAAACCAGCTTTTGCTCGAATACAGTGATATGTAATTATGGTAATCAGACTACACAGAATAAAGCTCACATTTTGCCCGAAAATCACCTACTGCAGTCGTATCTACTTGCCCACGGTGTCGCTAAATACCCGGTGTTCCCAGTTCCACATGGTGTTGATTATACAACCTCACATGTGAGTCAACTGTCATGAACAGTATAATGGATTATTGAATGCACAATTCAAAGGAAAATATTTTAAAACTTATAATGTACAAGTTCTTAATTGTGTTGTTGCTAAAACTCTTTAAATGAACCAGTCTAAATTTCAGCCACCTTGCCAGCGCATTTGTAATACTCCAGAAAGTCAATCACAAGAACACCACACTATGTCCAGCGTTTGCTAATCGAAACACAGCAGGCCTGTCTCGCAAAAGAGGAAAAAGTCACAAGTCAACAATAAACATGTATTGAACACAACACATACACTGAGAGATTCCATTCACAACGTGTCCTTGTCCATATATATATATATATACCCCAATCAAAAGTGGCCTCACGCTCACTGCCCGCCGACCTCCGGCTCTGGTTGGTCATCCGTTGCAAGGACGCGGCCAACCCGCGTGTTCGAGGGCCTATAAAGAAGCGGAAGGGAGTATGTGTGACAAAACAAATTGGCAACGCACTACACGCTACTACACATTTTTCCTTCGAAATATCGCATTTCCTTAACGTCCCTGATAAGAACGTTTAGCACATTAAAACAAACTTTTTCCGACAGGAAAATGAGCACATTTCATGTTTTATGATTTACTCCGTCGATTAACATTCAGAATATATCAAAACTCACATGTTAATGGTTTATCCAAGAGGGCATTCACTCCCTGCCGATAGTTCAGCCCATTCGTTAGTGCCGCTGTTGTTATCTTTTCTATGAAATTAGGATGTACGCTGGGATAAAAACGAGGTAATCTGCAGAAAGAATGACATTGAAGAACGCTCCCAGCTGGAAAGATTACGACACGTGTAACGACAATTGTGTAGTTCGTCGGTATTGTGCATCAAGGCCAAAACGAGTTGAAAACGGCTGTATAGGCGCGAAAAGAGATTTTTAAAATTTTTCATGAAATATTAAACTGCATAATATATGACTGACATTTAGACTTCATGGAGTATAATAATTGGGTTGCAATGAGAAAAATCAGCTATACCTAAAAATTGTTTATATTCCCATTGTTCATAATGCTAGCTCCAGGGTTCGTACACCCGAGGTTTCCCCAGCCTTATATTAACACGGATCGGAAGTCACAGTGAGAAGACGGTGAATCTGCAAACGACCTTTATTTATTTATTTATTCACCGTACACAAGCGGACTTCAACGCAACGAATAAGGGCGCTAGGGAGCTGTACCTGAGATTACCTTCAGCACAGTCGCACGGCAGCCGCCAGAGATGGCGGATGTCAACGGTAATTCCAGTTGACCTTCACGAGTCAAACAAGTGTCAATCTGGTTGGGTGACGTTCCCAACGGCAGCAGCTAAAACATCGTTATCTTAGTGAGTGTAGCTTACAGTGGTAGAGATGGCGCAGATTCCTAATATACTTACAGGTAAAACTGCGATACCTAAGCCGACACACTAACTTTGATGTTAGCGGTTTGTGGTAAACTTACATTCACAAAGTAATGTGGACCAGGGCGGTGGTACTGGCGAGGCAACTCTCACGTCGCGGGAAGTTTAGGATTTTGGGGACGTCGAAGGTGATCTCGCTACATATTTTTGTTGAAAAAGATATGTCGCCATTTTTTTCAATAAAGCGTCATGTTGGCTTTCCTAATGGATTTTTCGTTTTGCAAACGCTTCCATCGGAATTTTCGTGGTGGAATACATATCTCCCTGTTGCAGAAACGCTCGATTTCGCGTGGTTTTGGAGATATAATTGAGTTTGTAATTTTCGACAGCGTTGCGTTTGCATTGCATTGTACACGAAATATCACAGTAGTTCCTGATGAAACATATGCCGCCACGGTCGTTAGTAAATCAATCACCTGGATTATAAGTTCAGCCTGGTTCTCTTAAAACAGTTCCGGTGGAAAAGGATCCACGTTAACACCTAGATGTTTCCACCTACGTTATTGTGTGAACATGGGTAACACGTCCCACTCCATCATTAACAATGTGCGCAGTGTTTTGTTTATTGCTTACTGACTATGCTCGAATGTAGCTTGTCATGTGTACGCGAGTCACTGCTCACTTACCCGATGGATAATGACTAACTTTGATGCTCGTTGGTTATCCGACGGAAACATTGATTCCCACTTCTACCATTCCATCCACAACCCTTCTATATTCGGATCATGCACGCTTATGATTGCGGTGACTGTTAGTCTATGTTTTTGCCGGCTGCAAAACTCACTGACGACTGCCAGTACGTTATCTCAATTTCGGCCACAACTGAAAGAAATCAGTGTACCTTATCCTCAGCTGTCTAAATACACGTTCATTCTGATTTCTCCCGTGTTCTTCTTATATATGTTGATCATAGCTTAGGTGAACTGAACGGAGCACCTAGTAAGGTCGGTACCTGCGGCATAATCATGCATTCATCATAGATTAAGTAAACTGGACAGAGCAGCTACTAGTGTGAACGCATGCTACATACTTAAGCGTTGATCGTAGCTTAAGTGAACTGGCCGAATCAGCCACTATTGTGAACGCAAAAACATTTCATATACTACGTAATCCGCGGCCGGCTTTCGTTAATCGGCTCCGAGATAGCCTTTTTATTTGCACACCTCTTGACCTAAATCCAGTTCTGAAAAATGCAGAACAGGTAACAGGGATTACCTTTTGTTTGCGGTTACTACGACAGCCCCATCATCGCATATACCTTCACCACCGGGGCTGCAACTTCGTATTCTAAGCATGAAGTACAAACGCGCTGAAAAATTTACCTTCCTGGGATAGTGTATTGGCCCGGCGCTGAAATGTCATTAACACCAGGCCACACTGATGACCATTGATCTGAGAGCCGTGAAGCTCTTGGGGTGGCACATTGGGATCTTAAGGGGAGCATGTGGACAGGTGTGTGCGATGATGGGGCTGTCGTAGTAACTGCAGTGTGCTCACCATCCGAATGTGATGCTATGGATTCCGCCGAAAGGTAATTTCTTTCAGCTGTTCTGCATTCTTCAGAATTGGATTTAGGTCATGAGTTTTGCAAACAGCTGTCGGCGGAAACGTGAACCGTGTAGGCGACATTATTCTGTTGGAAAAGATTCCATATTTGGAAATACCCGTTTTACGCTAGAGGAAGCATTCACAATTTTGCTGTACTGGGTGTTCAATAACAGTATAAATTCACCGCGTTCATAGTGTTCTGCCCTGGGAACAGACGAAATACAGTTAATCTATTATTTCTCATCCGAATACATGTACGAGTAAGCGGATTATATTATACAATTATTTCGTTTTCAGCCGACCACCAAAATAATCACGGACGAATGGACAGCCCACAGAGCTTTGGATGAAATTACGAGCACGAGACGTTCGATCATTCAAAATCTTTCGTGGATCTTGAGAACAGCATGATGCACGCGAAAAATATGGAAAATCTTTGGTCCTTTGTTGAGAAATACTTTCATACAGTATCTGAATCAAACGAACTGCAGTTCTATTCACACCTTCAGGAGATTTGTCGGCAAAAGCGAAATCGTGGAAACATGATCGGCAAACTGCTGTTAGCCTGGCCTCATACGAAAATGTTGTTAATTATATAATGTACGTCGACATTATTGCAAGCTTTGGTTATTCCAAATCATATGTCTTGCGCTGAGAATGGTAGCTGCTCCGTCTGGTTGACTTAAGCCATGATCAACGCCTAAGTATGTAGTATGCGTTCACATTAGAAGCTGCTCCGTGCAGTTGACTTAAGCTTTGATCAACGCCTAATTATGCCGCATTTATTCACCTTAATAGCTGCTCCATCCAGTTGACAAATTATGCCAACCTGTGCTCCATGATTAGACACTTATAACTGCTCCATCCATTTGTCTTACCTTACGAGTTTAGCCAATCGGCACTCCATGCTCAGAAATTTATAACTGCTCCGTCTATTTGTCCGACCTTACGAGCTATGCCAAACTGCACTCCATGCTTAGACACTAATCACTACTACGTCCATCTGTCCTACCTTACGATTTATGCCGAACATAGGTGGACGAGTGAAGTCACCGGGGCCGAAAACGTGGGAATAGAATCTTCATTTATGTATTTGATAAGTGTGGATGAACCTACAAACATCCTCTGCTTTTATCCAGCACAGAATGTAGCCATCCGTTTTCATGTGCTATGGATGTCCTTTCGGATGCTTGAAACCGTGTGTAAGGTGAAGTGTTCATCATCATATCATTTATTGCATCCGATACCTGCAAGAAATCTGTGTACGCATATATGAGGGAACTTACTTTCTTCAATTATATCAACAAGGTAACCGTTACACGTTTTGTTGATTCGCGCTTTCTTCGGCCCGTGCGCAAGCGGTACACTGTCAGCGGACCGGTCTAATTCGACATCCTTTGTGGTTGGTATGCAAGACTTGCTTTCCATAATCACCGGGGAAGTGCGAACAACGGCTGAGGTAGGGGGAACTGACAAATGTAAGGATTCGAAGCGTGCAACTACCAGACGACTGAGGTTGAAACTGTTTGCCACAGAATAGACACTCGTTTCTGTCTGCTATTTGCATATATTTGGAGCGAAAAATCAGCTGATCAACATCACACCAATAACTGTCCATCTGTACGGGGTCATCGCAATGTCCGCACGGCAACCCCGATTTAGACTTTTTCACCCACCTCGGTTGCACACCATTGAGCCCCTGGGGAAGTCGTATGAAAGTAAGTCAGTTTTGCACGTTCCATTATCTTGCTGGCAGAAACAATGATGCTGTTAAAGCGAGTCACCGCCATGCGGTTGTTGCAGTCATGCAGTTTTTCAAGTGCCCGATGTAGGGCTTGATAGTGACGGTTGAAACTGGCTGAAGTAAACGGCCGAAGCTGCGGCCCTACCAATCGTGGAATTGGCAAGTTGTACTCTGCTAGCTACCGCTCATGAATGAGGACGTGACCTTTGAGGAGGGAAATGAAAACTACAGAAGACATTACCGTTGGGGTAGCAGTATTTTTGAAAAAACCGACAGAATTCGTATGCATGGCAGCTACATTGCACGGTAAAATGTTCATTCACAAGTGCCCTCAACACAATCCACGACGAAAATGTCGCCATCATGTTGCACATTAAGTTGCAACGTTCAAGGTGATCTGTAGAGAACCGCTTACCATGCACTCGGATATTGTTTCTAAAGGGAGTCTTGGAGTCCGTCCTTTCAGACGGCCCGTTTGTGTTTTCCAGCCTGTTATTTTGGCGATTGCCAAAGTGGGCAATACTGCTTTGCGCATGGATGGTCCACTTTGGCTTCATATATTGCCAATTACATAACAAATGATTCAGAAACTTCTTAACAGTTCGGTCGATGATATGAAACTCACGTTTGAACTTGCAATAAACTGTGTGGCAGTGCAACCTACCCTTCTTCATTGTCTGCCGTAGTCATTCGGTGGAGGAGAAAGCGACTGCGAAAGGAGTTTGTCTTTTAACTAATATGCCGACTTAAATGTTTTCGTACGGCATCACGTACGTGAAAGTAGCGCAATGGGATGTCGCAACCGAACACCACATGGGTTGCCCTCACTTGTGCTGTCATCTTATCTGTTACGATTGTTTTCACCGCAATGTGATCGCCCATCATTTTCCGAAAAATTTCGAAAAGTCTACGTATTGAAGCATGATTTTCACTACGAACGTACCCGTATATCACGGGTTGGCCTTGCCACATACTGTCTGTCACGAGGAACTGATATAACTTCCAACTTCCAAGGTATGATGAAACATACGACAAGCTTGTGTCTGTTTGGCCTGTGTGTATGACTTTCACATTCGCCACATGTGGGAAACGTCGGAATAGTTCAATCGGCGTTCGCTGGACGAAGCAGATATGCGTATATCTTTTGCCCTCATCCCTCATAGTGCGCAACACACCGATCGCGCTAATTACCGACAGCACCTTATCAAAGTTCTCTAACATTCCGCGACCAATATCACGTAACAAACTCAATTGACATTGCAGGCTTTAACTTGGGGCAGATGTTTCCAACTTCAGTGGTTGTGATAAACTCCCCGTGAACATCCGCTATATATCGTTTAATATCAGCAGTTGGCGTACTGTACTAGAACAGACTTCTGCATTCGTTCAGTTCATTGACGGTAAGCCAACGATTCGTAGGATGGGACTCATATAGCAGACGGCTGACGGGGTGGTTTTGCTCCAACTCGAAAGAGCTCACAACCAGACACGCATCTCGTCGGACCACATGAAATCGCGATCTGCAACATGTGTCACGAGAACCGGTTCGTTAAAACTAACAACAGTTAACCCACTAGACACGTCACACACCTCTACATACACTCTAAAGCCTTTTGTACTTTGTACAACGAAAATAAATCTGCACGGTTTTTAAGAAGAACCATATCACCTAACCTTGTAGTTCAAAGCAGTTTTCGACCTACGGTTTGCCCCACGAATGTAAATAACGCCCACATCGTCCATGTATCTCTGAAGACCGTTCTGAAACTGTGGAAAAGTGCGAAATTCATGATCCTCCAACATTGCCTTGAAAGTCGCAACAAAAAATAGACAGCTGAAAATAAAGTAACAAATAAATGACAAGCATGAACAATTAAATTGAAAATAACCCTAGCATCCTTGTGTTAACATTGCCACACGCCATCGACCACAACAGCATCAGCCATACCGATTTTCGATAAACAATTACGATAAGGTGGGCTTCAAACAACGATCAGTTAAAACAAAACTGATAGGAGTCCATGACGCCGATTTTGACGATTTCAATTTCTGCATCAGGTATCGAGCTATTGAAACGATTTTTTCCAGGGAAAAATTTCCCCGAACACGGCAGCTCAGAAACTCACGGTCTACGGCTGGAATTCATGGTGTTAGGGCACCTAATCTGTTACCGTCTCAAGCCGCCTCCGTCGTGAGAAAGAAAACGCAATTGATTCAGTCCTCGTTAGCGGAACTGTTCAAATCGGTGGAGACTTATACTGTTATGTTCATTAGCGACCCTAAGTCTTTTTTTCGGTAGCTGTTCTCTTTGATGTTTTGGGAATGTTTGGTCAATGTGCACCCTATACATACTTTATAATTGTCGCCTTTGTCCCACACGTGTTGGAGAGGAAGAAAGCGGTTTCCTTTGTGCGCGACTTTTGGCTTGTTCTGGGAACCAAATCGCGAGACGGTTGCGGCATTTTTCGGACCGAGATTTTTGCGTTAATTATTACTGGGAAGAGAATCTGAATTCTGTCGAGCGTTCCACTAGATCGATACGAACCAGCGGATCGTTTAGCAGGGTTTACAACACATATGTGTGCACTTATTGCCATTTACTGGAAGATTCCAGTTGTCCTACCAGCGCTTAAATGTGTCCAGACCAATCTGTAGTGTATTCGAATCTGTGACATTCCTGAGTTTTAGGTTTTCGGCATATAAGAGGGCGTTGCTGGAAATATCACCTGGAAGTTCATTGGTATAGAGCAGGAATAACGGAGGACCTAACGCTGACCCTTGAGTAACTCCCGAATGGAGGAGAGAAAGAGATGGATGATCTGACCCGGTTTTAACTCTGAAAGTACTAATACCGAGGGAAGATTCGATGTAGCAGTGAACCTCTCCTTGAATATCATAGACCTCTGGCTTGTGTTTCAGGGGGCCGTGTGAGACTCGGTTGGTAGCCTTGGCAAAGTTAAAGAAGATAGCATCTGAGATGAGGCTATTGTATTCGGCCTCTGTCACATTCCCATGAAGATAAGCATATTTGGTACGCATGATCGGTTAGGAAGAAAGCCATGCTGGGTATAGGAAAATGGTTTGATAAGAACTGGCTGAAGACGAGACGCCCTAATAGGCAGTCTAATACTTTGCGCGGACTGCTAGTAAGGCTGATCCACCGATAGCTGGCTGGAGATTGCCAATCGCCTGCATTAAATATGTGCGTGGCCGTCGCCCCTTCCAGTGCCAGTCTGGAGTGTACGATTGAGCAGCACACAGAGGTTCTGCCAGATTAGTAGCTGCTTCGAGAATTCTGGGATGGACATATTGAGGACCCATTGCACTGTATGAAATACCCGTGAATGAAAGGTCTTCAGCATCTAACACAGAAAACTCAGTGGTAACAGGTGGTTGCCGGAAATTCTGCAGCGGAATGATAGGGTGCCAAAACAGTGATGCGACATTGTAGATTGCCAAGTAGTGCTCCCTGAATAATTCGGACATAACTAGGGGGCCGGATGAAGTCTCCCTGTCAGTCGATCGCGTACGGTTGAGTAAAAAGTTTTATTCCCGCTGGATCTCAGGAAGACCTGTTCTTGTACGAGTTTGGTGTGTACACGGATTTCCAGCCTGCACTTGTTTTGAACAATGTAGGACGCGCTTAGGTCCTCCGAGTTGCTCGTAAGCTTATACTTCGTGAATAAATGGGAACAGTCATCGGAAAGACGACGTAGTCTAAGCGGAAGGAGTGGGCGACAAGATGAAGTGCACAGATTGTGCAGTACAAGTAAGTGGTTTGCTTTCTCACTTGCATTTTGAAACACCCAACAGTTCCGTTCCACGGAGTACTAATCAAGAAGAAGTAAACCCAGGTAGCTTCTCAGGTGGTTAAAATAAGCCTGACTAAATGTTCTAATTATGGGCTTTTTCGAACAGAGCAGCTAGACGAACACTGGCAGTTGCTGGCACTTCGTATTGGCTCGTCAGTACCATAAGACACCGAGAACTACCAACTTAACGTTTGCAGTACAATACGGAGTAGGAACAAAGGAACCGACAACAACCGGAACGTCCAAACGTGTGATCTAAATTTGGGAGAAAACATTTTCTGTGAGACCGTTCCGTGTGCTTTGGGTCAGGTATCGCGGAGAACGGCTGATGAGCGATTCCAATGCCCTCAACACGTGCGCCTTTGTTCGGAGCGCCGACCGCCGGCGTGAGGATTACGGAAACGACGTCTCTGTTTCCCATTACAGCTACAGAAGCCTGGGCGGACACTTCGGTAAGGGAAACTTCAACCTTAGTCTTCTGTTGTAGCTTTCGGTCTACCACGATTTGTGATTCAGTTTCGGCCAGCTGTCTGCGTCTCACCCGGTCTTGCCGAGAACGATCGAAGGAGACACCTTTTAGGTTGGCGTTGGCGGACTTCAACGTCACTGTCTTTTCCAGCACTATCCCAGGGCTGAGAAAAATTTATAACGTTATCAAAAGACCGAGTGACATTTTGGTTGCCTTGACGCGCAGCTTGCCCGTGAGTACGAGGTTTGTGACGTCCGGAGTGGGTGAGGATGCTGAGGGAGGCGGCCCCAAAAGGCAGCTCCCCATTCTCTGAGAACTTTCGCTTTCATTTTTGCTGCCGCTTCATCTAGGTTTGCATTTGACGGGGTAATTGTCTTCTTGGTGGTTGCAGCGCCAGGGAGGGCAAGCGCTATGTACTCATTCAGGGACTCCAGTTCCACCTTCATTTCAGATAGAATCTGTTGGTGCGCGTCCATCCCAGTCCCCATGAGGGAATAGAAAGTATGGAGTTAAGGAAAGCTTCACAGTTGCAGTCCTGGACATGTTGCGTTGCTCCACTTTGAGTGGTGCTCCTAGTAGCACGACCGACTAATGAGTTACTAGTGACCGTCTCACGAGTGACGCATGGTTGTAGCAAATGGACACTTTTGAGTCACTCATGGGTCGGTCGACGGGAAAATTTTTCGTAGCCCTTATTTCGTTACGAACGGTTGTCAACTAACATTCTAAAGGCCCTGAATAACGATCAAGTCTTATTTTCAAGCTAATTCACAACAAAATCACGCCTTCGCGCAGCAAAATAACTATTTCGGTAAAATTTTAAAACGAACGGTTTTGAGCAATAAACATGTAATGAGAGAACACGAACTGTACACCAATTTTAAAGATTCAGGTTATTTTCGGTAATTGTTATTTCTGGCCTCTCTTTGGTCACTTCGTTCTTCATGTTCTGTATCCATCGATGGACAGTTCGACATCCGCCTGGCATTCCGACTGAGACTGAAAACTGAATATCTCAGTTAATAGTGGAAATACGACAATATGCCACTTCAGTAAAGTCAACGAGAATATTACGCTAATCAATTAAATCAAACGCTCATTAGTCCTTGCTAACTGGATGACCAACAAAATCCAAAGAGAAATTGCACAATTTACGGCCACTATATAAGCTCTCAAAATCCAAGTGAAAATGGAATATTTCAGTTAATGGTGAAAGTGATCGCAATATTACTCAGTTATATACTCTGACCATACAACCGTTAACAGGACGAAAACCCACCGTCCGTAGTTCTCCACAGAATCCATCTGAACACCCCACATTGCAAATGGCCGACTAAATTGAAACCGCGTTCACGAAATAATGATCAAATACTGTGATTAAAGAAAACATAACCGACAGCGGTAGAGTTTTGAACATACAATCCACATCCTCCGTGTCTTTCTCGTTCGTATAGCTACAACCAGTGAAGTCGAAAATGACTCATCAATGAAAATGTTGAGTGACTAACGTGAGACACTCATGAAATGGTCGACCGACTCAGTGTGCTGCTAGAGGCGCTCGTGACTAGTCATGGGCATAGAGGCGCTTGGCTGTCGTCAAACTTGCAGCTCATGCAGCTAAAATTGAGAAATAAAGAGGGTAGCTACTTGTAGTGGCCTTCGTTGAGACCGGTGCATTTGAAATGTTACCGTCTCTGGCACCGATGCTACTGCATACGGTTTTGTGCAAACGTTTCAACCCACAACAGGTTCCAATGCTCACTACCTCAGTCAGGGTGTGTTGTATCCCAACACTGTTAGATCTAACACCGGTCATTGTTGATAGGAACAAGCAATGTACGACATAAAACAGATAGAAAGACAGGTATAATGTAACCCGGACAACCAAATACGCAACGACTTAGTATGTTATTCGTTAACGAACGAATTGTAAGCAATTTTGGTGCGCAGGACACCAATAAAATGACAGCGCGAACATGAGAAACAAATTTCGAGTTACTCGCGCTATTCTGTTTGGAACAGCTTCCTATGTGATGTCGTTGGCTGCGCTTTTAGAGATCGATTTAAACACTGCTTGATTCCCATTTAACAAAAAATCAATTATGCAAGTAACCTTACTCTCTTCGTGGTATTTACTGCGATCTAAAACTGAATTGAACGATGTCCCCTCAGATTAACAGACGTCCGCTTGCCATTGAACAAGAAAAACCGACTTGATCTGGGAGTCTTGGACCTCCGCCTGGAACCCATTAATCTCATGTTTATAAAATAGGATACATCCGTCAGTTTGTTCGGGTTATTTCACTATACTCGATCTCTACTCTGTCAACATCCAACCTAACTAGTCTTTGTTGATTTGCACCTAACACAAACATATTAGAAACCTCTGTTTCAGTCTGTTTCGCACGAGCTGTCGGGGCTGTCGGGGCTGTCGGGGCTGCACGGGCTGTCGGGGCATGAAACTGGATCAGCGGCTCCATGTAAGCAGGCCTATATGAACGCAGACGTATCGTACGTGCTGGCTTGCAGAGAATATGTTAGTAGCTGTGGATTCATAGTATTAGATGTATGCGTCAGTACGTACAGATAGACAGTGACGAGCATGGATTCTGAGACGAATGCGATAACAAGTATGGCGGACATTGATGGGTAAGGATGCATATCTTTAGTTCGAAAGCTGAAGTGTCCCCATGTGTATGCGATTTCTCACAAGTAGAATCAACAGATTTATTTGATACTCTTTTCCTCTGTTGCAAGTAGGTGGTGAGAGGATATTCCGCGATTCATCGATAGATACACGGGTTCAAGGCAGAGGCCAAGGGTCCCGGATCCAGGCGGTTTTTCTTGTTCACTGTCAAGCGGGCGTCCGTTGACCTTAAAGGCATTCAGTGAAAACAGGGTGTAGCACCGCTCTTGGGAGTTACAGTAAATATCAAAAATCAAACTAAAATTACTTGAATAAAGAGGATTTTGGAAAATGAGAGTCAAGTAATGCTTTAAAGCGATCGCTAGAAGCGCTACTGGCAACCGCAGCAGGGAGACTGTTCCAGTAGTTAACATCCCTGTAGAAAAATAAATTGCTGTCTAGGCAAGGTCCGAGGACGAAGCTTGAAAAGCTTCATGTTATGTCCTGGCCGACCGTCATCATTCCCTACAGTGAAGAACTGATCAACGAGGCCTGCTCTAAAGAGGAAGTGTGTGGAAATTAAATCACCGCGGAGTTGTCGAAATTCAAGTGGGTATAGATCAAGAAGTTTAAGTCAAGACTCATACGTGACATTACTGAGACCTGTGACTAGTTTGGTAGTCACGCGCTGGACACGCTCAATGACTAATATATCTTTCTTCAGGCCGGTGTCAACGACCTGATTAGCACACTCGAGGAGCGGCCTTATATAAACCTCGTAAAGCGTTTGGAACACTTTCTTGTCTATGCGGGGGGAAGTGCGCTTAATCATCCTAAGAATAGCAAACCCTTTTTTCGCTGCCATCTCGTGGTGATGCGCAAAAGATAAGTTAGACGACAGCCAGTTGCCCAGGTCTTTCTTCAGATCGATTTTCATGATATCTACTGTGTCGAGTGCACTATGAATCATGAAGGTATTGCCAGAATTCCCACCGAGTGACATATGTGCGCACTTACTGTCATCTAGTGAGAGACTCCAATCGTCCGACCAACGATTAATCGCGTCAAGATCAATCTGTAGTGCACTGTGATCAGTGGCATTCCAGATTTTTAGGTCATCTGCATACAGGAGGGCGTTGCTGGAAATATTGTCCGGAAGGTCATTTATATAGATCAGAAATAACAGAGGACCTAACACTGACCCTTGAGGACGTCTCACAGAAATGAAAGTGGGAGATGAGAGGTCTGCTGCGGTTTTAACTCTAAACGTTCTGTTATCAAGGAAAGAAACAATCCAGCTAAGAACCTCTCCTTGTATACCATATACTTCCAGTTTGTGTTTCAGGGGGCCGTGTGGGACACGGTCAAAAGCCTTGGCAGAGTCGAAGAGGATCGCATCTGAAATAAGGCCATTTTCTCTGGCCTCCGTCAGACTGTCCATGAAAGCAAGCATATTAGTTACGCATGACCGATTAGGAAGGAAACCATGCTGGGTCGAGGAAAAATGATGGTTTGATGAAAGGTGGTTAAGAATGGTACGCTTTAATAAGCGCTCCATTATCTTACGCGGAATGCTAGTAAGGCTGATTGACCGATATCTAGCCGGAGAGTGCTGGTCGCACGCTGTAAATATGGGCGTGACCGTCGCCTCTTTCCATGCGCTAAGGAGAATGCCAGTGTGGAGCGTATGTTTAACCAGCTTACAAAGGGGTTCTGCCAGACTAGCAGCCACCTCTTTGAGAATTCGGGGATGGTTCTTTTTAAGACCCATCGCACTATGTGGAGTTACCTTAAATAAAAGGTCCTCAACATCCAGCATGGAAAACTCGGCGTTAACAAGCGGTTGCCGGGAATTCTGCTGCTGAAGGATAGGGTGCCAGTCAGGCGGTGCGACGCTATATACTGCCGTTTGGTAGTCCCTAAATAACTCGGCCATAACTAGGGGCTCAAATGAGGTCTCCCTGTCGGGCAGCCGCAGAGAAAGAGCCGAGGGTTTATTTTTTCGTAGTCGCCGCATATGCTTAATTAGGACGTTTTGTTCCTGTGAACATTGGTGAGGACCTTTTCTTTATCGTGTTTGGTGTGCTCACGGATTTCCTGTCTACAATTATTTCTAAAGATGTGGAACGCCCGTTGGTCTTCTGAATTTCCCGTAATCTCATGCTTCGCGAATAAATGGGAATGGTAATCGAGGAGACGACGTATTCTGCGCGGAAGAGGTGACCGATAAGAGAAAGTGCACAGTTTGCGTGGCACAAATAAGTTGCTCGCTTTCTTACTTGCGCTTTAAAGTGTACGGTAGTTCTGGTCCGCGGAGCCATAATCAAGAAGTGATGAACCTGAGTAGCTTCTCAGGCCGTTAAAATCAGCCTGATTAAAGTTTCGGAGTGTTGACGTTTTTAATGGTTGTTGTAACCAGTAACGGATAAGATCGAAG
>JTDE01005263.1:0-28998 GCA_014338405.1 Paragonimus skrjabini miyazakii
GGACGCCTAAGTCCACAATTGCATGCAAACCACATGGGAAATTGACACGCTCACAGCATCAGTGACCGCGTCCACACAACTGGCTCGCGTCAGTCATCGCGTTTGCAAATCAACTCAGTCAGTGATCACACGTTGATTGCACCTACCTCGCAGTCATTCGTGTATCTTTTCTTCTTATTCGGTTGTTATTCTCGCTTTCATTCCGTCGTTATTCCTTACTTCCTCCATTTATCTTGCGCGTATTATTCCGGGCACATTTTTCGGCGTCAATTTCATTTTTCTCTATTTCTTTCTCCTGGTTTCTTTAGGTATATTTGAGCTGCATTCTATTCTTCGGTTCCTCTTCCCTTCTGTTCCGTTCCTTTTCTTCCTTCTCTTGTTTATTCTCCTCTTCTCTCCTTGTTTATTCTTCTTTTTTCTCTTCTTCGTCTGTTTGCCTCCTACTTTCTGTCCCACCTTATCCATTGCTTTCTACTTCTGCCCCTTTCTCTTTACTCCCTTATTCACTTTGCTCCGTGCCTTATATGGCTAACTTTTTGCTACCCTTTTTCATTTGTCTTTCACGATTCCTGCTGATATTTTCTCACCGATATTCCTTGTTTTATATTTGACACCACGTGCTTGCTCATCTCACTGTTCTCCACTAAACGAAGTGCAATCTCAACCTCTTACTATTTACGGAAAGCTTACATTGTATCGCTCGAACCGCCCGTAAATAAAAATTTGACCGAAACTCGGAACCACTTGCTTTTTTCCTGTGGATACTGCAGCTTTCATGGATTGGACATTGCATTGTTGACGGAGTACCGCTAAATTACATTCTTGCTTTTAGATATTGTCAACATATAGTGGAAGTAATAGCTGTTTTCACTCTGAGCACGGGTTTTACTCAACATTTTCTCCACCGCTTCCGTTGTAAACGCAAAGATTGCCCGACCGGGGACTTTGATTTGCGAGACATCCACCGTAGGTTCCGTGACAATATAAACTAGAAAATGTGAATATTGATTGCACGGCTGACGTGTATTTGCTTGACAATAAAGCACGGACGTCACTTTTGGTGACACGCCGCATCTAGTGTATATACATGTTTCATCAGGACCACTATCTTCTTGGCTTTACGAGCTCCCATTTAGTTGTCGTCTGCATGACAATTGATACACATTTCACAACCAAAGGTGAATGTTGTACAATAAGTCTGTGAGCTACCGGCCTTCGAAACAGTCATCATGAGCCAGGGAAAGCGACAATTTTATCCAAACTGCATGCCTGCTGTTTGCTATTTCAATGTTTTTTTTACTGCACACTACGATCGATCCTCAAATCAATATAACACTATTGTTTTTCTTTTGTCATTCGTTTTAAACTTGCTAATCACGACTGCCGTGTTAGTTTTCTCTTTAAAATAATCTTTTCAGCTTCGTGATTTATCTCTTGGTAAACTTGTTGCACAGTCTTTGTCTGCCAACTTTTTTACTGTTATTATGCTTTCCTTTCTGTCGAGGTCTTCTAATTTTGTTGCTCTCGTTTTGTTCTTTCACTTCGTTTCTTTGGTGCTGTTTCCTAGCTTGTTGCTCTTCTCATCATCTCTTTATAGAGAATGGTTGTTGGAGATTGTCAGTGTAGCCTTCCGGGTTAAGCAAGTTTTATCTTGTAATTACGCTCATTTATGACTCACCAATTCTACGGGAATATAGGTTTGTTGTTTTTAATATTTATTTTAAACATTTCCATTTACACTTCATTTAAAGATTTCATTTAAGTTTCATCACATATATTCTGCCAGAGCTTTTATGTGGCTTCGAACAAGCAACCAAGCTTGTTATGCTTTATTTCAATCATCCATTACGCTCTTGATATAACATCCCGCAAACAAGTAAATGATATTTCGATCCACGATCAGTTCATTTTCATGGGACATATTTTTCAGGCATCGCATACAACTAAATCTTTCAAATTACACAAGGTATGATGTACAACGAACGATTCACTAATTGCCTGCCGAAACAATTATGCAAACTAATATTACCTGGCTTCTTTTCAGAACTTCCAAATGTACTCTGTTGTTGGCTTCTAAACTTATCGTTCAAAGTAACATCGCTCGATTCAAGCCATCATTGTCTGGATGACATCTACGTTTCAAGAGTTTTGCACAGTAGGATTAATATATAACATTTTTCATACACCAGGCTGGCTTACTACAAAACTGCCGTCGTTCCCAGTCGACATTCATTTCCTGATTTCGGCTACCATCGCAAACACTACTTTGAGCGTTCACCTCGCCTTTCCAGTTACATTCATAGTTTGCCTTGGATTCGCTGTAGTGTATTAATTAGTTTGATTCGTTCAAGTCAATCGCACATCAATTTTGCCTCTTGCACTCATCCTGTCTTCTGCCAAACATTGTCTACCTCAATCTACTATGAGCCATTGCTTAGTTTCTCTCTGTTGCATCTACCAGCAGACACAAGACAATCCATCACCCCTTTACTGCTGTCACCTTTTCTCCAAGTATATATTGGTTTCAGTGCGTTGACAAATTGACTAAACAGATATCCTCAAAGTGGCGTTGTGTAGATCACCATATTTGATCTCAATGATACTTCATTCAAAATTGTCAAGAAACTGATCATTAAATCGGCTACAGAATAATGAGTTCATTTGTTCTCTGAGTGAGTGCAGTGTTGACGTTAAAAGAGAAATATTTTTACATAAATTAAGGTTCTCGCAATGATTGGGATAGGATAATCGGTCTGAACAAATTTCTGTGAACTCATTGCATTTTTCCATCACTGTTCGCTCTATTAAGTTTTACGTACAAATAATTCAATTCCGGAGTTGTTGGATATTTCGTGCACTTCATATGCGTCTCTAGATTTCATTTCGCTGTTTGTCCCATCCACCGATTTAATCATGGTGGACTCGGGATATTTTCAGTGGAAATGAAGTTTGTCTGACTAAAGTCGATATTAGCCCAAGGCCAACTATACCTTTTTTCATACTGGTCTCTCTTTTAGGCATAAGAATTTATCTTTCGTGTAAAAGCCTTTCGTTTTGGTGCAGTAGAATTTCTCCATTGTATTTTCAGGCTGGGGGAGTGGCTTATGATTGGTCTAGTGGACTCATATATTGCGACCTTTTTGAGTGCGACTGCACGCATTGGCTGCTGCGTTAAGACAACGCCCTTTGCTGATCAGGTCCACACGATCACTGGCTTGTTAACCGATGCAAACTGTTTGGGCCCGAATTACGATTTCGGGGAGTTTATAAGAATGTCGCAGTTCCGAAACCATGGTAATAACAATTTGACACGATCGGTATCATATGTTCTTGTCCTGTGTTCTTCAACTTCAAGGACGAATACCATGTGAAGCATTTGTTTGCGAGGAGAACAGCTGAAAACAAGTATTTATTGAACATCACTCACCGGTGTTTTCTGACGTATTGTCGGCTGGGCATGCCCCGGAAACAATCCTCGGTATATCTATGAAAGTAAGATAATTTCACGTCTACTTCAATATACCGTTAGCTTGTTAATCCTACTACAAATTACTGCACATAAGTCTTGCAAAATGAATAATTCCATTAGCCAGGGCACGAACGGAATCTAGAAGTAGTCGTATTCTAAATTGCATACGTACACAATATTTACTTTGAAACTATATCTGTGTTGGAAATGAATGTGTGTATCCTCAACTGTTGACCCAATCATACCGTTACCCATTGTTTAAGAGTTCTTTTGGTCAGAGAGAACGAAGAGAAGGCGAATACCAAATGTCGTCAACTAAAGGAACTGCACATAATGTTGTTGATGTGGAACCGGATCATGACGACTGATTTTGGCATGCGCAAACTCTGCGCGTGCACAAGCATCATCAGGTTGTTACGAATTGAGACTAACCAGATCGTAACAAGAAAAATAAGACAAAACCTTTAAGGTAATGACATATCACGCTGTAGTGATTCTTCAAAACGTCTGTGGGCGACAAAATCGTTTTACCACTACTGTGTTACCACAGCGTCTAATTAGAACATAATTTCAAGCAATATTAAGTTGCGCTTCATATGGTGTGCAAGTAAAACAATGAATCTTGACGGACTACTGTGGATATATTATTTGAACATAAAGACATACAAAGCGGTTGAACTCACTCTCATCAAAACGAGGTAGCAGCATCGGTACAATCCCTGACACACAATAAAGAATACACGTGAAACTTTAGTTCATGACAAAACTGAGCTTTACCGAACCAATAAGCGCCATCATCTGATTCAAATGGCTCATACTTTCAGCTAATTGCAATTCCGACAGAGCCACCACATCTATGTTGAAAATATAAAGGGGGAAACGCTTTGGTTTCGTCCGACAGTCAACATCAGTAAAACCAGAGGTCATAGAAAGTCTCAGTTCGGATAGGACGAAGACGGTATAAAACAAAGTTACACGGTTTAGGACAGAACTGTAGCTCCATCCGTTTGACTTTGTCCGCTGAGAAATAACTGTTATATTCGAAATGAAGAGAGAACTTGCCTCCTTGGATATCATTCCACTGCGTAAGAAAACTGACGCATTCACTGCACGTCAAATTAATAGGAAAGCACCAAGCTTGTTCGTGAATTCATTACGAGTTGTTATTAGCTATTCATAATGCACTATACAAGTACCTGTAGGCCAGATTACCTATCAATCTGTATGGAGGATTCAACTTATTTGCAGAAGTTTATATGCTGGTTATCAAGTTTCCTCCAAGACATACACAACAAGAGACGGTGTCCGTGATGGAGGCAGTAACTAGCTGTTGTAATAGATTTCGTATGGAAAGCCCTTGCTAAGTATATTAGTGATCTCTGTTAAATGTTGCTTCAAACTGGTTTACCGTAAAATATTTACACTTCACAGAACGCACCGTGAGTGGACCTTATTGCTTAATTTTCATCACTATAGTTGTATACATTGAGTAAACATTTGTTAGGTTCATCAGTTAGCATTCAATTAGACTGGACATATAAATGTAAGTTGTTTGAAAGGTACATCACTTTATACATGACGAATTGCACTCAAGTAAAACACGACAGTGTAGTGGCAGCTTGGTCGAATGGGTTAGCGAGAGCTTTATGACGTCTCTCCGTTCAAATCACTACAAAGTTCTTCATCATCATTTCGGATTAATTATCAACTGAGACACAATGCCACAGCTGTGAGCGCTCTTGCCGATGATGTACATATAATATTTCAGCAAATCTGATGGTAATATTTTTGTCTGTAGTGTCATGTGACCTTTTGGCAGTACAGATGCCGTTCGACTGCTGACTTCCACGTTTTATTAGACACGTGACGAGTTCGCCTCCAGTTGTAGCTGTCGATAATTATAGATTTATATTTGCGTGCAGTTTATAGACGTAATTAACCTAAGGTGTTCATTTCAGCGAACGTTGTAATTGCATAGGTTGATCTGCGGTCTGTTTTAAAATATTATATAGGTTTACGAGGATGAATATTCATAATTTACCCCCACTTCATGTGTCGGTCATGAAAATTATGCAAGATAGCTGCTTACTTTTGACGGATTCTATGTAAGATTTGTTTCCGGAATATGTGGAAGTTAGCGAAGGGTGGTTGACACTGTGAACAATTTCGATCAGATGTATAGGGTGGTCGTTTTGTGCGATTCCATCGTAAAACACGTCAAATGTGACATCATTTGAAACAAGGTGTACATCCGAGTCAGATTTGTCAGTGTTCAATTGTACCACTAGCGGGTGTTCAGGATGCAGAGCAATAAATTTCGGAACCCAGTTGGTTTCAAACTGCGTGGCGGGAATCAAAAGACAAATGTCATAGATTTGACTATATTTGAATGCAGAGTCAGAAAATAAAGCGGATTTGTTCGCATTGTTTGGACAACTGCATGATCAAATGTGTTCTTGCAATTTACATGTTTCACAGTATTTTATGTAAATAACAACCATGTTTCATCGACAGTGTTCATCTTCAGTAAGACATATGAGTAACATTATGAGCAAACATCGTATCTGCTGCGAAAACCAAAGGTTGCAAGGTTGCCTCCCTTGAAGACGCGCACTTTAGATGGATTCATCTAATGTGATCATCGACTTCTTCTTGTATCCAGATTTTCGATGGACCGATTGGTGGAAAAACACGGTTAAAAGGGTGATGGTTTAGATCTTAACACTTAAACCGCTGGCATGGAAGAAATGTAGAATGCTAATTTTTTTCTCACACTATCACATAAACTTGGGTCGAAACAAGTTTCTTGTTCCTTTATAAGTTTTCACTACAAAATTTCACAGTTGGAATTCGAGGCTTCAGCTTTCTGAAGTAAACTGGCGGAGTCTCCAGTCATTGGCATACACTAACCATGTGTATGAGATATCCTGTTCCATATGTTCAATCTGACTAACGTGAAAAGGAACAAATTTTAGCGATCTCACTCCGTACATCTACTTTGAACTGACCAAACTGCTGTTTGAACGTCAACTGAGCCTGACGTGTTTGAACAAGCACGTAGGCTGCGGTTTACCTATGTGGTGGATGATATCACAACCTTTATTAGACAAGTGTTTTATTTTGACTGTCTGCCAGATAGTAGTCTCAAGGTTGAACTACATCCTGGCAGGCAAACTAATATTGCTGCATATTAAGCGGCGAATTTCAGCTACTGAGAGATGAAATACTTTAGAATTTGCTTTGAAGTATGTGACTGTGGAAATGACCGGATCGAATCATTGTATATAAGCCGCAACAAAAATATGATGCACTTGACTGACGGTCATCTAAGTGGCATAATTACAAAGTTCACTAATGTCAACTTCACATGAGTGAGTTGTCAATCTAGACTACCCAAACTCAAGTGGCTAAATCTGATTAAACATAGAACGAGATTGCTGAGGTTTATGTTCGTGAACAAAGTATGGTTATATGAACGGTACACTTACATCGGTTTGAAGCTTCGACAGAAGCTTCTCATCGAAACCATTGAAATCCGCATCCGAATCATTGTCTTTTTGTAGACTTGTCACAAGTTGAGTATGAACTTGGTACTCTAAGAAAAAGGTAAGTAGACTGTAATTCAATTCTGTCTGCACATAACCTTGAAAGAAAAACCAAAACTTGGTAACAACAAAAGCAGTGATGAGTGGTTAATTCTGTTACCCGCCAAATCTCTGTCGTCGATGATAATCAAGTCGCAGTTTCGTGGTCTCATGTAGTTTTTGTTTTATCTTATACCACTATGCTTTTGTAAAATATTCTATTTAATAAACCGTAGCCTGCATCGCTGGAGATGGAATGTAAAACGCCAGTTACTGTGCGGTTACATGATCTAGCATAGTTTAACACAGAACTAAAGTTGGGCCGTTTTTTGAAAATCGGTAAGATTCTGACAAGAACGCTGTAGCCTCTGGCGAGAAGCAGCTCACCTGACGTTGGAGTTTCGGTGATTGAAATCAGCTCTAGTGGCGTGAGATTTACAAGTTTGAGACGCACACCCGTTTTCACCTGCACTTTCAAATTAGCGTTCTTGGTCATTGTATTGCATTTTGGAAGCCGATTAACATTGCTTAGGCAAGTTGGTATCCAGACGTTCCACAAGCAGTATACTTACTTAAGTTTTGATTTAAGGGTACACTTGTTAGACTTCAGGCAGCCTTTGTATATTTCCATACACTGTGCTACAACGACCATAGCCAACATTTTGCTGACAATCTGTGCCGGACGCACTGATTCTACACCTGATGTTAAACATTTATTCTGCCATCCATTTGAAAAAATGTAGATGAACTTCATTGGAGTACTATCCACAGCCTCTAATAAACCTATACAAATGTGTTACATTTAGCGTGGTCGAGGATTTGTGAAACTATTAGTCGTTTGCCATGCGTTCATCATAATGACCAGACAGGATATATTAGCACTATCTGATAAATCATGCGATTTCAAATGTGGGATAAAGGATAACTGGCATTTTGTTACAGAGCTTTCTAACAAACCGATATTCGCGTAATGCTAGTCAACCGGTAGTCCTCTGATGCAACCGTTTAGGAAGTGTTCTTCGAAGCAACAAGTTGAAACGGAAACCATGAATAGCTCGTGCTGTATATATGACGTCACAAACAATATTGTTTTGACCCTTCCATATTTGTTTTCACAGAGATTAAACAACACCCACAATTGAATATAACTGTCCATTCCCCTAGGCTTTCCAGTCGACCCCCTTCGAGGAGAAGTACTAGACTCAGGTTTCGCTCTCATTAGTCTATCAGAACGCGAATTCTGTGATCAATTGTGGATGTTGCTCAATCTAACTGAAAACTGCATCACACGCTTGTTCACATGACCATCAATAAATATAACTGTCAAATTTCAGGTGACCGTAAGCGATGCAATTGACGCGTTCATTGCGATACCAAGTTAAAACGTCACGATTGTAATATAAAGCCGCAAAATTAGCATTTACACTACTATCGTATAACTAATAGGTTTCGCGTAAACGCCTTGCTGTGGCTTTGCACTGGACTATTCAATTTGTAGACAAGTCAGTCTTTTACGTTTCATTATCGTAACTAAGGACGTATTTTCGTTCAACAGTTACATATCTACGTAGTTTCATCTCATTTATAGGCCAAATGTTGTTACCTACATTTAAATATCGCTTACTAAAAATACGGATAGTCGATTTGGACGATTTCACAATTTCAGAGGATATCTAATAGTAAACATCCTGAGCTTCGACTGAATTCAAACTTGCCACACTGTTTATCAATAATTCTGTTTCAGTGCTCACCTGCAGCGTTGTCAAATTCCAGGGTGGACTAATCGAGTAAAGTTGTTCTTAGCAGTCAGTCTGCAAATTACACAATGGATTCATTACGACACAATTAGTTGGGTGGTCAGATGAGCTCTGATTTGAAAATTCTGAGATTCCGACAAGGCTTTGTAGCTCGACTGGTAGAGCATTTGCCGGATCTGAGCTTGCTGTCTCTGTGACTGGTTCAAATCTGGTCTAAGCTGAGGTCTTCCACAACGGCCTCTGTTCTATCAGTGACAAGTACGCTAACCACTAGAACTGCAACAGGAAACTTATTGTGCTCATGACAAGCAAATGGCAAAATTGGCGCACTCTCTATAAAAAAAGGAACGCACTATTTAACTCAGCGATTTTGTAGTTACACTTTTGTGACTCCAAGGATGTCATTAGCGCATGAAACTACTTCGCAGGTTTATGGATAATCCTAGTACAGATTGACAAGTTCCATTACTCGTCCATTACGTGCCACAGATTGAAGAAGTGCATGCCCCAATTTTTAATTCAACACGAACGAATTTGTTACCGGTTTCTTCTGCTCGCTGAAATAAGATCGTTGTTGATGTGGGTCTTAGATCAGAGTAGACCCAACGAATCACTCTTAGTCACTGTAATCGACAGCTTGTCTGAGATTTAGATAATCGATATTTGGTGGTTGTCTATAATAATTGTGGTCATTTCAACATACTCGATGAACAGGTATTTACCATAATTGTTGGCATATGCTCGATAAAAGTGAATGACAAGTAAATATGCATGGCATCGTCCTACCTGAGAAAGATTCAACCAAACTCAGTATGAGTTGCGGACAACATGTCACCAGAACTGTCGGAGTCATTCTTTGAAATACGAAGGTGTTGTGTCCTCGTGACCGTGGAGGTGACGTTTGCTTCGTAACCAGAAGTGTCCGTGTCAGTTGATATTTTCAATCTAAATAACTCAAACTATTTTAGATGAGATCCATCTGCGAAGAATCTGCACTTCGACTGGATTCGAACCAGCAAAAGAAAAAACATGCCCAAATGGATCTCTTCTAAGTTATCAGATCTGCCAAACTACTAATCCGTAACTCAATGTCAGTGCTCATCGGTGACGTTGGTGGATTCCAGCGTGAACAGATCGCGAAATCCTGCTTGGGCAGTCAATCGGCTGAATCGTTTGGTGGATTCCATATGACACAGTTGGTTGGATGGGTAACTAGGTCCAAATGTGAAATTTTAGAGCTTCTGGCATGGCGTCGTAGTTCAGCTGGTAGAGCATTTGCCGCATTTGGGCATGTTGTTTCTGTCGCTGGTTCGAATCCAGCCGAAGTCCAGATTTTTCGCGAATGGATCTCTTCTAAGTTATCAGGTCTGCCAAACTAGTTATCAGAAATTCAAAATATTTTGTCAACGATGGTGAATGTGTGCTTAAGGTGCCCAGTTCAAACATACGAATAACATAGGATAGATTTATACTTACATCCGAACACACTCATCACCATGCCCTAATGTTATATCACGTATATAACTAAGGTACAATGCTTGCATATTGTACCTGATTAAGAATAGCTGCTTGTCAAACGTGTTCCGATTTCCGTGACACACGCGTCAAACTGTTTTGTACATGTGGGTGGAGCGACAGCAGTGGCGGCTAAACGGAGCACAGTGTCATACAACAGTATGATTCGTTTAGCTGAAAGTATCCGCTAGACGGTTTGTAAAAACTCAACCCACGTCCACAAATAGACCAAGTATGCCTCATGATTTGTTTATCGAAATCCTAACGTGCACTGATGGTGACGAGCAGTGGCAGATCCTTCCATAGATAGCTAAAGCAAACGTCTCTCCTATTTGTCACCATACACTTTAAGTCTGCGTAAAAATACAGGAAAGTTCACTGAATAATGCTAGTTTCATTGCATATCTTGGTGGATATCTTATTGTGTCCATTGAATTTATACTAAATTATTAAAACTTATGTTGCTCGTAGGTTGAAGCACTGAAGTGCTGAAGCACTTTCGGCTGAATATTGACTCTCGTTCGGTTTACAATCGTTTTTCCGCGATAATATCCATCGCATTTTTATGTCGTCTATGTTAGCCACGAAATAGTTTCATGTTGCCTGTTCATGTCAGCTAATGAATACACATTTCCAATACACAGACGGTTTATACAAACTAAGTGATTTATGTTGAGCCTGTTCGAATGCGTTTACTACTTGGAGCCAGATTCAGCACTATCTCCGTGAATAATGTTTAAAAACTTCGAAGTAAGAACCGCGAGTAATGTTCACTTCAAGCTTAGATTCGCGTGTCATCCTCTACTTAGTTGACTACACAGACGAATATATGTCTGTTGCTTGGTAACTTGTTTGACCAACTGTGAAATCGGCAAACACATTTATAGTGTGCTTGGTGACATACGATAAACATCAACGCAAGTTGAAACTTCCATACTCAAATATCGGTTATTCTGGGTAATTGATAAGAGAAGCAATTAAACAATTTACCAACAAAAACTTACTTATAATTGACAATCCAGTCCGCACTCCTGCAAATAATTTACGGTTATTGAATTAATATCGCGTAGACATTTGACTATTGAACTAATTAACTAGTTATCACGCGCAAACACTGCCTCTAATATGAATATTTGCGCATAGGTATACAAGCACACACACACGGAAAGCTTGCATGAAAAGTGAACACTCTTTGGAGAACATCGTAATACATGGAGCATATACAAGATGAAAACTTTCTGTCTAGTCCATCGTACTTACCATAGATTCATTGGTGGGTTAGATATATTGAACTAGGAATTGTGATGGCACCAATTGCACCAATTGCTTTTATAAGACTGGCTTCCGATTGTTTCTAAACTGACAATAACATCAAATTATCACTGCAACAATGATCCCTTCATCTATTGTGTTCTAAACTGCTCTGAGTTACTACAGTGGAAGAAACAAACTATTGCTCCTGCTACCAAAGATTTCTGTTGAAAACCACATTGATATCGTATACGGAAGACTGTGATTAGTAGTCTATTAGGTGAAATTTGAAACAACCATTTCCCGTTGAAAATTTGAATAGAGCAGACAAAAGACTGACATTACACCCCATTTTGTGTGTACAAAAAGAACTGTTTATAACGTTGATGCTGCCTTGATAGCAACTGAACTGGTTTTGAACTTTGACCTTTTGTGATTGTCATGTGGTTTGGAATTTTGTACATTTTAACTCGTCTGCAGTAAACACCAGTAGAGATGCAGCGAAATCTGCTCGAGCATAAATCGTGTAATGTCAGTCTTTTGTCTGCTCTATTAGGTGAAAGTTAATTGCTCTTTGGTAGGCATTCACCCGACCGCTAACTTTTCGGACCAGATTCAGTTCGGGAAAACCAAACGCCCGTATATTCGAGTACTTCGTTAAGGACATTTGTTAAATGCTTAAGAATTCACAATTTCGGAAAAAGCTGTTGACCACTAAATGTTTGTACAATAGGGATAGTTCGTGTACTAGTCACATGCTTCATGGGTCGGGGTGAGCAGATTGTACACTTTAGGGCGCAAACAATGCAGAACTGACTCTGAGATTCCGGAGGTAGCAAGTCACGGGTGAGATTGATGAGAGCATGGGCAATGCGATGATTTAACTACTGTTGGCAGATGACAGAGCACGCGAAAGTAAGACTGGTATGAAACTTAGGAAAACGTCTGAGAGAATCATAATTGTAATTGGATCTATGGCGAAAAGTGATGACAGAATAACGATTAATGAATCGGTTGATAACAGAACGACGATCAACGGTATTGAACGGAGTATACGCGGTCCGTTAGTCTCTCTCCGGTCAACCCATCTGCCCAAGGTTAACGCATGACCACGTAAAAAACACTAACCTTCGTGCGGAGCTTTTTTCCACCGCTAATCTGAAAACAACATGAGCACAAGCCCGCTCATATGTACAAGGTTTGGGACTAGTGACAAAACAAGGGCAGAAGAGTGAACCAGACGAGAGTCCAGATAGTGCAGAACAGGCGTGTAGTCAGGATGACAACAACAGTTGGCACGACGGCTAAGGACGCTTGGGAAGACCGGAGAAGTACATCACCATGTCAACGGTGAAGGTCACTCCTAAGTGCACTTAGTCTTTTGGTCAAACTATTTTCGGGGAAATGGCGACTTCCCGACATGCTCATTGTTTCAAAAAATGACGATAACGTTATTTAAAAGTTCATCTGCGCAATCCGATGCATTGTGGAGGTCTCACTATAAGCCAGCGTGTTTCGACTGCAGCCAGCAGAGCTACACGAAGCCAAATCCTTTTTCTACACAATCTGCTGAACAGTGACAGGAAAGTCATCGCATAATCCTTCACAGTATATGTCGCTTACTTTACAAACTTCGGAACAGTTTCATTTTTACACCATTGAATTACGTCGATCAATTTTTATTTAGTTGGTTGGAGGATAACTCAGTTGTTCGTTTAGACACATCTTTATGAATCGCCAGCGCTAGTAGATTGGAGAGAATCATGCATTTTTTCTTACTTTCCAACCACGGTGGGATGCAATGAGTAATTTTGCCTGATGTATTTCCGACCACCCTATTCATAAACCCCAAAACATTGCTAAATGATTTCCGCACGGTAGAGAAATTACTCGTTTGACGATCGAATGCTGAAAAATACCTTCCACTCGTTGGTCTCCTGATAGCAGCCGGATATTAGCATGAACACGGTGAAGTTTGTTATAGCTAACCATATCGATCCAGCCAAAGGCCACTTCCAACAGGCGTGCTAACCTACAGGGTCAACAGATCTGTGGCGGGCTAATCATATCTTGCCATGCTCGTGTGAACGACGTCGGCCGAATCGATTTTTATGCGTTTGTCATTTGTAAATCCTCTCGTTTTTGGGTCTGCTCTGTTTTGATCTAATGAGTTATATAATGAGTGGGCGTGTAATCAGCATTTATATGGGGTTAACATCTCAAACTAATTGGCATAAGTTCGTTTGCATGAGAAACGAACGATTCAACAGCAGTGTGGTCAAGCATGAATCACTTATGACATACCTGGATGCACGAGTACATGGTGTTCATGAGCAGGGATTCCCGAAGTTAGAAGCGCAGATAAATTTTGTGCAAGTTCATTCATGCACGCATCCGTTACATCATTAGGTGTGTAAAGTTCGTGATGAAAGAACAGTTCGACGTAGGTTTTGTCAGTAATACCATCCTGTCCATTTTTTTGCGTGCATGTAATCAGGGCATCATAGTGCAATGAGCTTGCATTTTTAAGCAGAGCTGGTATCTATAAAACAAAACGGCAGGGTTGAGTACAATTCAAAATCAATCACAAATATGCTTGTCTAAAAACTATCCATATAATTTATCACAAACTTTGTTGCGTTTAAGCGAGATTCTCAAACTCACATCCAACAACCATGTGCGTTCTCGCTCATTCAGACATATTTCGAAGAATGCATTTACAAACACCGAACAAGTTTATGTATGCCCAACCAACCGGAGATCTCTGAATTGGTAACTCGATTAAGTCCGTGTTCTTTTATGTGAAAACACCATTACTGGATAATGGAGAACTGTGATTACATCAGCATTTGAAAGACCAAGACCAGTGTGTTCGGACATGTACCTGATGTGCTAGGGGATTTACTTTTAGTTTGAGGACGAACGTTAAATAGAATGATGTATGTTTTGTTTTTATGTAGAAGGTCAGGATAATTCTGCTTTTGTGTCTCGCTGCTGCGTGCGGCGCACAATTATAGCAAATCTCTCATCACGATTGCTGGCAATTAGCGCTCATCTAATTTCCTGTCTGTCGGGGAAGTTGCCAGATCCCCAAAAACATAGTGTGAGCACAAGTGACAAAGTTCACATGTGAGTGACCTTTACCTTTGCCATGATCGCGCGCGGCTCCGGTATTCACAATCGACTTACGCCCTCGTGACAGCTGTTGTTGCCATCCCGAATACACACCTAGATTGTACTGTCTAGACTTTTTTCTGGTCCGTTCCCTTTGACACTGCTTGTTGCCAGTCGAAAACCCTATAAATGTGAACGGGTTTTTGACCATGTCGTCTTCGGATTGAGTGATATAAGGTAGCTCTGTCCGGAGGCCAGCCTATTCTCTGTGTTCGTTCGTTAGCCTCAAGTGGTTGGGTTGGCCGGAAAGATAAGTAATCATCATGCATATTTCGTAGTCGTTTAGAACCGTTGAACGTCGTTCCGTTACCTACGGTTTCACTAGCCGTATATGCAAGATACTACATATTGGCGAACGGGTGATTTTCAATTATGGTTGACGAATCCGTTGATTTGAAACGTCTTCTCGCGCAGCAGCTGAAGCTTATTGAGGTGCACACTGATCGGTTATCTACATCAAGCTTGGCCCCACCGGCGTCGGCCGGTGGGAAGCAATCAATTGACGCTGTCGCAAGCGGTATCACCGAGTTTCATTACGATGCCCAGGCTGGCTTGACATTTGATGCCTGGTTCAGACGGTGCAAGGACTTGTTCAGTGTCAATTTCGGTACACAAGATGAACTATGGAAGGTCCGCCTCCTCCTACGCAAACTCGGTACCGTTGAGCACGAGAAGTATGTCAACTCTATTCTTCCAAAGAACCTACGCGATAATTCATTCGGGGAAGCGGTCGAGATTTTGCGGTCCATCTTCGGTGGTCAGTCTTCCTTGTTCAGCACAAGGTACCAATATCTGAAACTGGTCAAGTCAGACGATGACGACTACGTCATCTATGCCAGTGTGGTCAATCGCGAGTACCAGCGTTTCAAGCTCGGTTCGCTTACCGAGGATCAATTCAAATGTCTGGTGTTCGTCTGCGGTCTTTACTCTCCGAAAGACGCAGACAACCGTACTCGCTTGCTGAACAAGGTCGAGCAAGATCCCACAACGACACTCGTAGACCGTATATGCAAGATACAACACTGTCATTTATAGCAATCAGCATGTGTTTCCTAAAACCATTTGGCTCGATAGTATTGGATACCGTTTCACGTTCATCTGGATATATTTGTTTTAATCAGCTTACTTTCCCTGTCTGGCGGCCATTTCGAGTGAATGACGTGAAATCACCAAGAGCGGTTGAACAATATTTCAGTCGCTAGATTTCTAAGCAGGAATTCACAGACAGGGAAATTAAAAGCGGCACATGTTGAACAATGTGTTCTCTCTGAGTTTGCCACAAGTAATGGAGACGATCGGCACCTCTCGCAGTAGGAACGTCAAACATTTCCCACTTCGAAGTTCCAAACGGCAATCCTTATGCGTCAAAGATGTGTCCGCTTACTAGAAGTTTATTCTCCCCCTCGCAAACATATATGTCTGATACCTGGAATGTGAAACGTGCAGTCGTTCAGTACCGTTTATTACGTCTTCAAGCGTGGAGGTTTGCCGCTTTATACTCTTCATGTTGCCAATGGCCTGGTTTGAACAGGTAACACTTGGACCGCTTCTCACTAGTCTGTCAACTGTGAAGACCTAAAATCTATGTAGGAATCTGAGTATTGAGATAAATTTAGATGATTTTTAGGAAGTAGACTTCAAACGATGTTGAGCAACCGGTCTAGAAGGACAGTTCTGCCAATCGGGGAACCTAAACTGAAGCTGAGACACAGACCAAATCACGGCGTTTTACAACGTGCTACCTGCACGATCTGTGAGCGACTGTTGCACCCAAATCAACAAAAACTACTCATCACAACGTACAACTGAATCCTGCATGGGTCATAGTTAGTCACATTAACGAAGTGCGTATGCGTTTATTGTATAACTCTGACATGAGTTGCCTACTGCAGTGCTACGTATGAAGAGGTATCTATTGATCACCTTAGTTGACAGACTATCCAAACAAATTCGTCCTTTGCCTTTGTTAGCAGGCAGCAGCCATCATATTTCAAAGAAAGTTTCTACAGATTCGGATTCCTGAAAGTAACAGAAAGACAATAAACTTCCTACGACAAAGGCTATCTCCTCACCGAACAAATTTAACGGGACTGCTTGAAGTCAGTTTGACCGTGAACTATTTGGAGACTCAAAGCGCACACATAAAAGCATATAGGAGGTGAACAATTGTCTTTGACGGATGACCCTCGGAAGTAGGGAAAACTATTATAATACCTGCTTCAGTATAATTACATTCGGATCATACCGTCACACTGATGAGATTCTCGAAGGCAAATACAGCGGCCCTTTTATCGAAAATGCCACATGCGGTGAAGGCAGCTCCTCTGAAAACTCAACAAAAATGCTGACTCACCTACTACAAAGATTAACGCATCAACTGTGTCCCAACGCCGTTCACAAAAAGAACCTTGACTTTTTCTATTGGTCAGTGGTGATGACCCTTAAGTGGCGGATAGTGCTGCCCTAAAAAACGTACAACGCTTCCGTTTATTCTCGAACCTCAACTTTGGCGGTCTTGGGATACTTTACCTTCAATATCGTTGAACTGTGAACAGAAGGTCTTGCTTCGGGAAACAAATGTCATCATTAAATACTGCTCTACGAAAGACTGTACGCAAAATCTCGTATCAGACGCTTTACCAGCATGCCCCTACATCAGAGCCAGCAAGCGGAACGAGTATAACACCCAAAGAAAGAGCAAACTGGGCATAACGTGAGGTCCTGAACAAGACACAAGATGGTTCCTGTTTACAACATTAATTAACTACGGTGAAGTATTACAAATGGTTACAGTAACCAGCCAGGATCACTCCCCTATTAAACATCAGAGAACTTCAACCTACAGCTAGTAAATTGCCCACAAAAGTCCGCCACATAAGTGGTTGTTCAAAGACACTGGAGAAATTATGTTGTTTTTCTGCTTCCTTTTTAACAAACTACCGCAAAGTTCCGCTGTATTTCACACATTTGTGAGCAAACAAGTTCCCCTTACAAATCAGCCTATCAGAAAGTGATATTTCTGACATTTGTACAGCATTTATTTAAGGTTCCCCCAAAATATTCAATTTATATATAGTAAAATTAGGATACCATATATATATATATATATGAATATGCATTCACTTCCGATATATTGAAACAGATACGCATCGTATGGTACCGGACTCACATTATTTAATCGTGTCTCGTTTGCTTAGGAACACTATAACCCATCTAGGCAGATCGTGTAAATTCCTTCAGTGGGATAACTGTGTCTTTCGTTAAAATCAATTTCGTTACGGTGGAAAACATCACATTATTTGCTTTCTCTCCTTGTCGTATTCCGACATTGGTATTAGATTAAAATGTCGTAAAGTGGATTCACTGCGATATAACAGAAACATTTCAATTTTTGATATATCTGCGTTAGAAAGAACAGCAGATTTTGCATCTATGCTACCTTGATTTCCAATTGTTAATTTGTTATTCATATCTTAGATTGATGTCCATTCAAAGTATTGATTTCTAGTAGCTGATGCACATCATCTAACTTAATGTATTATCAAAACATTGACGGACAAATTTCTCAGTCCCCTCCAGATTCCCATGGGAAATCAATTTTGTAAACAGCTGTTTTCGACAATTCCCGTCAAGCTTACGTAGGGTAAGTGAGAGTTATATATAGAAGTAGTCACGAATCTACTAGGTCCATATACTTGAGTGATTTTTAATAAACTATTTGACTAATTATGAGTTCCACTTACCGCATGTATTTGTGAAAGCATGATGAAGAATACCGTAAACAACAGCCTACACAATTGGCTTACTATATATGACGTTTGCTTTCTGACTTTCTAGTTCCAGTGAAATTAGGCAAGATGTGGAATTGCTGACAGCAATACGAAGGTGACTGACAGAACAACTGAAAGATTGTTCGGTGTAATTTGTAAACAGTTTGTAACAATATTCAATCTATTCATTTTATCCTTGATGAAATCGTTAGCTTCATCATTACTACAGCTGGTCATTTTGTTGCTAATTAGAAATTTTTCCTTAGCTCTTCGTTCTGATCCTGAAGTTAAACATTTGCCGTTAGTTTACGTGGTCGAATACATGTTTCGGTGTGCAACACCATTATATTGAAATGGAAACCACACCGGTTATCATAATAGCTGGCCTTTCTGAAAACCGAGTAAGTTGTCATCCACCGCATACTGATAGACAGTGGCTGTACATAGTTTTACTAAAACCAGACTGAATGTTGTGACGAATATGGATCGATTTCACCGGTTGGTGAGTTAAAAGTGTTGATTGCGGTGTTAACGAGTTTGCAAATGTTCTCAATGTGTTCTACTACTTACCCTCCGGCACAAGTTATAAATTGGACGCAGGTTGTCTCCCCAATGACTCAGAAGACGATTCCATTGCTTCGGTTCGACACCAGCACTCCCATTCACGTAGACTTCGAACACTGCAACAAATAACATTCATTCCGAACAGAGGAATGTGCATGAGAACTGTAAACACATGTTATTATAATTCAGTTGTTAGCGGCACAATACCATACTTATGTCAGATTAATTGTTGGGTTTTAAAAACGACTAACATGAACATTTTCAAGATCAGTATAATAATGCGTTGAATGGATTGATATGAAGTTGTAATTATTGCAAAGGCTTTACACGTTTATTTCTCAATAAGACATGTTGTATCAGTCCTTCTGGGTTTTCTTATGTTAGATTGGAACGCTGTACATGAGGTTGAACAGTTGTGTTCGAGAATGAGACTTGCATCCAAATGTGCTACTTCGAGCATCATTCAGGAAATATGCATTTTATTGAGATAGTGCTGAATTGTAAACCGGTGTGCATGTCATAACCAATTCTAGCGCATTGTGTGTTTAGGACACTACCTTCTACGATTCGATGCAGTGATTGCAGTTATGCAGTATGAGAGAAAGTTGTGGAAAATCGATTTAGTTAGATCATGCTGTTAGCAAAAAAAAGGCCATCTTAGTATATCTGTTTACCCAAGACCGTATAGACAAATTCATGGGACACCTGCTTGGGATTTTTCGAACAACTCCGCAAAAGTGTTAACATGTGCACTGTTTAATAGTTGGGCGTACTGAATGAAATATCTGCACGGAAACTGTTATAATAATAATAATAATGGGTATTTCTCAACGCATCTATGAGAAACAAGCTCAGAAAAGCGTGATCAGTATACACATGGTAACGTGAAACGCATACCGTACTCAAAATTGTTAATTGTACAATGCTCCAAGTATGGAAATAAAGTTACAAAACGGACATAATAATAGAGGAAAATGTTAGTTTATGAAGATGCATTTAGCTCATTTGCTCCTTAAACCATAGTTCTAAAAATTTTAAATGTTCGATAAAAAATGCTGATCAGTTACATCAATTCTCGTTTCACAAGGTTAACGTTGGCCTTATGTTCAAGGTCATGCCAGAATAAAGATTTTTCAGGATGGAGAAGCTGAACAGTCGAAGAATTTCCCCATTGTTGTTGAGATTATTTTGTTAGTATGTTGAAGTCCAGTCTTCGAATATCAAACAAAATCTGTTTGTTGAAGACCCAGACATACTCTTGATCACTGCCATTTACATTCGAAATTAACTAGCACTAAATCCATCACACACTTGATAAGTTATGTATGGACTGATCACATCAACTAAATTTGTTTTAGAATTTTAGTCTGAACCAAATTAAAGGGATATTACGGTTCTAACGCTGTAGTACGAATAAACGGAATGAAGAATGCTGGCGAAAACATCATGCAATCAGTAGATGCACGCGGGCGTGGACGTTTACACCAAATGTAACAGAACGTTGCACATGATACAGCAATAAGACATCACATTCATTATTTCTATAGTTCTTCCGGAAATCGATCGATCAATCGTTGACGTTTCCGAACAAACGTAGTGTTATTCGTTTGCGGAAGACACTACGGTTCTATCTACATCTGTACAATTAATCCCATAAATATTAGGGACCCGTATGTGCACACGTCAGCCACACTTAGTAATCATTTTCCTCAATAAGTTCGAAGTTAGCCAACACACCCGCAGAATTTCGTTTTCATCCTTATGACTCTTATTCATTTGTTGAATGCTATAGACTTAATGAGTCTTATTGGAGCGGGTTGACGATAAAAAATTTAACTTCGATAGCTCCAGTACTAGCGCTAAATAGACTTAGGCTTTCTTCAGTGATTTATTGTGGTCGCGGTCAGTCCTCAGTTGCAGCCTCGCTACTTCATCAAGTGAGATCGGTGGACAACAAATGCAGAATTCTTTCGATTGTAAGAGAAAACTTTGCAGAAAAGCGAAACGGAGTCTTCGGTTTTGTCCCGGAACGTTTCTGCACTTTAATTTTTGGCAGGAATACATTAGAACACGCAAACCAAAAACCACTAATGGTAACAGAATTAGATCAATGGAACGCGAGGCACCTCCTTCTAAAGCGATCGCAGTCCAAAATTATATGATCATAAGACAGCCAACCAGCCCGTAGACCGACTGCACATTTCCCACACTTTTTATTTCTATACACCCGGTGCAGCGGCGGACGATTTCGGTTTCGTGATCTTCGTTTTAGTGGATAATAAGATAATACCGATGAATTGTGGTATGAAGCGGTAGAATGTAGAGAAAAATTCGTGGAGTTATGAAGCTTTTCCGTATGACAACAAATGACTAGACAGAACGCAAGGAACTGGTGACATCTTCAGCGATCTTAATTGGTTGTTCAAGAAGAGAGGATAACCTTCGAAGGAAAGACAATAGTCTTTCCACAGGTTTCGTGTTGGAGGTCCATTGAAAAATCCATGTAACACGCATTGGATTGGACGTCTGTGTTCATAGGTCACATGAGGTTTTCTCAAGGTCAGGCATGTACGGCATAATTAAAGGTTACATGTCGAAAGACGAAGTTCACAGAAAGCACGGCTAAAGTCAAGCACAAGAGATTATGCTGTAGACACAAAATCCGGAATAAACCTGTAAGTGATATATTCACACACGGCGGCTAACAGTATCCGGTTATGATAGGCCATTTTAGTAATTTAAAGTTGGTTGGTCAGGCGGCATCACCGGAAACTCAGTTGTCAACGAATTGCGTTCTCAAATCGTTTCAAATGGCGCATCGTAGGCATTTTTCTCCAATAATGAACTCCAGTTTGTTTGAGCGGAATTAAGCGATGTTCGAAGATATGTTAGTGTTGAATCATCTGACAAGCAGCTTGTAACATCACCGGTCAAACAGGAAGGCTGGAGCTGCAGATAATGATTTAAGTTGCCCAAGAGTAGGGAGAAGGTTTGTTGCCTACGAATAATCGTGACTACTATTTTTCGTTATAAACTGAGTAATGTTCTAATATAAACTGAGATTGCTTAATGCCACTTTGACCATGTGTATCTTGGTTTTCTCGAATCGGTAGCACAATACGTAATAGGAGCACAAACTGAAGATATTGATTTTAATGTAGATCACATCTGAGTATTAAAACGAAAGCTCATCCAATGGGAACTGTTTATGCGATCGTCGTGAACGCAAGAGCGATCGATATAACAACACGCAATAGGTCAATTCAAAGTTTGTCAAAATCAAGTCCCATCAGCTGTTGGCCTAACCATCGCACCACAAAGTTACCTACCAACTTATATGAGTCATGCTTAATACTTTCCGAAAACGCTTCTCTCGAAGCAAAAGAAATCCGAAGATAAGCAAATGGCAATGTCTCTGTAAATAACGGAAGATTGGTTGCTTCGCATAACTATGCTTTGGAGTAATTTCCCTGAAAATATGTTGTGCAATATTGTTACGTTTGCTGTGTAACGTTTCTTTTCATGTCAGTGAAAATCTGCTCACCGGAAATTTTGGCGCATGTGGCTTTTAGCTGAACACCCGCATGACAGACTTTTGCAGCTGTAAGCCGCTAGCCATACTCTTACCGACTTGATCGTGTTTTGACGAAAAACTCAATTAAAAGCCATCGACAAGCAATTGTCATTTCGGAATCTCTTTTTGCAACACAATATATTCCAACTAGTTGAGGTTGCCATTTGCTTGAAATGTAATCGACATTGCCATCGGCTCTTGTACACTTATCGTTGCGTATCAAGACAGCATTTCTTTCATCCGATTTGGCGATAGTAGACTATTTCGATTCTGATTCTGCCAGGATGTCTTGGTCGAACCTATGTCAACCTACAACCTTTTCTGGTAATAGCAATGATGGTACCGTCCCCAAGTACGTTTGGATAATATTAGCTACACATCAAAATAGGTTGAAATCAAGTCTGCCAATAACCTCATAAACATTATTCAGAAAATACAGTCAGAGTTCGATGTCTGTTCGGTAGGTAACCTGTCTGGAGTGCATGAACAGAGGTATAGTAAAACCCGTTTCAACACTAGTAGTTGCGAACACTTGAATGAAGATGTGTCTTAAAAGGTGGTAACACTAGGAATCGTCAGATCAGAACTAAAGACCATAAGTTAGTGTCACTGCGTTGTTCACATTTCGGAATTCTCTCATAAACATCATGTGATGAACGTTGTTTATGCGTTTATTAGAACGTGATGTGATCCATTTGAGTCGAACCTACCACCAACGTCAGTTATTGCCTCAAATAAGAGGGAGAATAGATAGGACAACTTATTTATTGGTAGATGTTTATGGTTACCATTCTGATCATGGGTTTTGAGTGCGCTTAATCGAACGTTAGTAAATGAGCGCGCCGGTTATATTGCTGCTTGCAGACCACTTTGAACTGTGTAACGTCTACTTTTTGTAGTCCGTCTGTTTACACATTGCTGTTAGGTATCATTTGATAGCTGCACGTGACAAGATAGTATAGGGTGGCTGGACGAAATGTGAACTGTGCGAATTTTAACGAGAGCCAACATGTACCAGTTGCATTCAAAAGGTCCTATTTCAAGATTTACATTGGTAACTACCAAGGTTGGCTTTGGGGTTACAGGTCCATGGAAAGACAGTCATATCCACTTCAAATTGGTATTCAGTGTGCTAAGTCAAAACCAAAACTCAATCCCAATATGAATAAGTACTTGCAGAACCTCCTTCCTGTTATGAATATTCCAACAATATGTCATCCACGAAGACAATCTCAGACATTACTCCTATATTTTTTGTTATCTGATAAACGTTGCGTCCCACTGCATTTGAGTCAAACCTACGACCAATGTCAGTTATTGCCTCAAATAAGAGGGAGAATAGTTAGGACAAATTATTTATTGGTAGATGTTTATGATCAACAACATTCTGATCGTGTGTTTTGAGTGCGCTTAATCTGTCGTCAATCAATCAATGCACCAGCACATAACTCAGATGCAATGTTGAGATGGAAGTTTAGTTGTTCCAACTAAGACTTTCATGAGTTGGTTAATCACCAGTCTCTTCGGGTTAGCGCTCAAGATTTGAACAATGTAATATAGTAGCCTAAGGAACAAAAGTAAGCATAAAATATAGTGTGCGACTTTCATCATTATAGAGGAATGTGTTGTTTATTAGTTTTAGTTAGACGTGATTGTATTTTGATGAATACACCACTTTCCTACAACTACAACTGCGATTACATCGCAAAAGTTTACTTCGCCTTGGTGTGGTTGATGAACCGTGAAAACTGAGAAGTTTGGACAACAGATTGCTGCGCGCATCACAGTGGATATCCAAATCGAATCTGGTCGTTACATCCACAAATGAAATAAAATGTCCCAGAGTTTCTGATTGACCGCCTCAAAAAATATATTTACATACATTCCTTACTTTGTTCATTGTGCCCTGACAACGCCATCGCAGGTAAGTACTCAAATAGTCGGCCGGAAACTTCAAGTGTGATGTTTCACGTTCTACCTTAATGCATGTGGGTGAGTGAACAACATATTTCTCACATTGTTATGCAACTTTTTGAAAGACCTAATTGTCATAGTATTTCAAAATGCTCGTTATATAGCTGCGTGCAGACGATTTTGAATTGTGTAATGTAGATAACCGTGACGGAGAGTATATTTATCACTTTGCTCATGGTTTGCTGAGTGGCTTCAACAAACATCTCACCATCAGACCGTAGCCATGTGTGTTTACTGGCATGCAGACCTGCCGCGTTTATTCAACATACCACGTACCTCAGTGCAATTTTAGTGTTTGATTGTAGGCGACTTACATTCATAATACGGTAACCCCTGTTTCACTTAAATCTCTTATTCCATGTTTTCATGAAATTTGTTCATTCAATACGATTCCGTTCCTCGGTCCCAGAAGCCTGATGGAATTGCAAAATCTTCTGAATTACTACAGGCTGCCTTGGTTCATTCGGATGAAGAAGAGGCATGCAAGCTTATTTCTCCTCTACCACACTGTCACTATTCTTCAACCACTGATTGCATGATTAAGGTATTCTCTTACTCGTCTACCTTCTGTAGTCCGTCTACTTCCATCATTTGATGGCTGCATGAGACAAATTATTATGGGATGGCTGGGGGAAATATAAATTTTACGAATTTAAACGAGAGCCAACATGTACCAGTAGCATTCAAATTGTACTATTTCAAGATTTACATTGGTAACTACCAAGCTTGGCTTTGGGATTACAAGTCCATGGGAAGGCAATCGTATCCACTTCAAATTAGTATTCAGTGTGCTAAGTCACAACCAAAAATCAATCCCCATTTGAATATGTAAATGCAGGACCTCCTTCCTGTTATGAATATTCCAACAATATGTTATCCACAAAGACAATCTCAGACAATACTACTATATTCTTTATATAATCTGACAAACGTTGCGTCTCATTACAAGGTTTGAAGTAGCGGATTAACTATAAGAAAATTGTAACAGACATCTTCATTAATCGTGGTTTCAATATACAACTTAGTATGGTGTAAGTAACTTACATTCTACAATGCTATCAGTTGTTTCAGATTTATTCACAATTATATTAGTTATTATTAGATGACAGTAAAACCTTACCCAAAGCATCATAGCGTTGTGCATCTGAAATTAACAAAACGCGTCTAATAAAACCACCTTACACAATCCATTAATAGAGCTCAAAGTGAAATGATATGGAACTAAACAAAAGCGGTTACTGACAATTTTTGTGGAGTAGTCGACAGTATAACATTTATATCTTTATTCTCGTATACAGCAATAATTTTATACTGGTTTATTCTTTGCTGACAAGAAATCTCTCCTTCATCCAGCTGTGCTATGTGTTCCGTAGATTGATATACTACTGTTATACGTATATGTTTACCTTTATTTACAAATACAGAACTGAGATCAATTCCCATCCTTCGATAATAAAACATATTGAGCAACCCACAGATTGCGACGGCTTGCTTGATTCAAAGGTGACCACTTAGCCAACGTCATAAAGCACAAATTAAAGTCTGCTATGGCTTGAACGTATGCGACTGCGCAGTTGTACTTATTTCAAACCACCAGAGGACCTGTTCTCTGAAATCTCGAATGTAGCTTGCCAAACTCTTCTGCCTCCCATGTTGTTTACCAGTTCACTTGCAGCTGCAGTGACGTTTACATAGACAGAACAGATCGACAACTATCTCAGCCAGTCGCCGAACACATTTCGAAATGGTTGAAACAACAGATGACACACCAGCCTCAACTTGTTGCACTGACGGCTCGAAATCCAACGTCGTCGATTGGTAAACACCTCCTGACAACGGGTCACCAAGTTGACCCATTAAACTCATTTAAGATACTGTTGCACAATCTAAACCCGAAGCTACTAGCTTTCTGTGAAGCGATGCTCATCCCAACTTACCAGCAGACGTTGTGTGCACAAAAGTGGTTGAGGCAACCTATCGGGTTGCCATGGTCGTGATTGTACGTGTGCTTGTATGCGTGTCTAATCCCTCTCTGTCCTTATCTGTATGATGTATATAACTTGCATGTTTTACGTTTGCGACTGATAAGAGTAAATGAAATGTTAACATATCGCACTATATGTCTTCTTTCTGCTCTAATGAAGTGGTTAAACAGAACTCAGTATTTCAAATTTCTCATTCATTGATGCCAACTATTGACTAGTAAATTAGTTGAGAGTGTTCTGTAGCGTGACAATATGAATGTGCTTTTGTTTCACTGACATAACAAGTGCAAGTTAAGGAAATCTTGGCTACAGCATTGTCAACTGTCAGTTAACCTGAAGAAAGAGGAATATGTGATCCCATTCATATAACTTTCTATGTAAAAACATTTATATCCGTCGTTTGCCTAGTAACACGATGGACTGTTAGAAGTGGACACTTGAGCGGTACGTAGCTAAACTACTTTACATTTCTAATATACATACTGCTTCCACAAGCAGCAGTGACTTCGTAATTTATTGAGAAAACTTAGGTGATCATTCGTAACTTCATATAAAGTCATACAAGTGTCGAAAATAACAGTGGTTGCGAAAGTGAATTTCCTTCTAAAATAAAATCTTTTGCTGTTGCGTATGGAAGTTGTGTAATCTGGATAGGCATGGACAGGACATTAGCTTAATACACCCAACACTTGAAACAAACGGACTTTTACTCCTCACTCATAAAGTCGGTTGTTTTGGCAGAAACGGTGTATCTTTTATTTGGTTGGGAAATTATATACTTGCTGTTATTGCAAGCAATGAGATCTGAAAATTCTCCTTACGGAGAAATAACTGACAACTTTCGACCTGTACTCAATACTTATTACTTTCATAATACCTACCCGCATGTGTAGTCATATCACCCATACTATTTGCAGTGAATTTGAGACTAAATACTGGTGTGTGATAGGCAAATGAATCGATAGAATATTATCTCCTATTAGCCCTTTTAAAACATCGCATTCTCTCCACCGAACGCAGTTCGATATGGAACATAAGAATGTAGCTAACATAAAATCACAACGACGATAGATAACAGAAACATTTACCTGAAACGACAAGAAGGGCCGCCAGAGATGCACAGAGAATGTGCACCGTTAGAATCATTGTTGTAGCAAATGCTCCCCGTTAGAAGTGCTGTATATATATGGTTTTGATTACATACAGGAGAGTAAAATGCTGAATAGTGCTAGCATACCAGACCTGTCAAAGTATCAGGTTCGTTATAGACTTTTAGGTGAAACTTGTACCGTATGAGATGCCTAATACTACATGTACACATTTAGAGCGAAACAACACACAAACAATGCGGTCACTTACGGACTTTGCTGATATCGAGGGGAGAAAACTAAGGTTGTTGTGGATGAACTTAGATACACAACCTGAACTACCCTTCCACGGAGCTGGGGGTGAATAGCAATATCTTAGGAATCAGCCACTGTGAGTTGCGTGGATGTACCGGAACAAACATTCCTCTTATACAAGCACACTTTGCACGTCATATGACCACTCAGTTTCTCTGTAAGGTGATTTGACTTTTCTGAAAGAATGGATAATATGTGCACTTTGTTTTGCTTGCATAGAAGTGCATAGAATGCAACCGACAACTTGAATTCCAGCTTTACCCATTAAGCATCTACAGATTCACCTTACTTAGACTTTTGTTTGTAATGCTGAACAGAATAAGTTGAAAGCATAGAACATCTGAGAATCTGCAAATTGAGTCCACTGGACTGAATTGGTTGCTGAAATATTTCGGTTCCATAGGTCTCATCCCAGTTTAACTAGAAACTGACTGAACTACGTGAGTGTTGGTCAAACAACAAGTGCGTTTAGTGTGCATTACCAGCTGTCATCATCAAAAGTGTTGTAGTTTTATCGATTATCTCAAAAGGAGGAGTAATCTTTATTAGTGTGTTTCCGTTTATCTGTTGGTAAGTGAAAAACTGTATTCGAGAGTTTATAGGTGTTGATAAAAGTTGCATGGAACTAAATAAAAGTAACATCATTTGAATTGGTATCCGTAGCATTATCAGCAACGAACACTGAAACACAACAAAGCAACATTTGTTAGGTAGGTGTACCGAGTGGCCAAAAAAGGTTTACAATCCAAGGTACTGGCTTTACATAATTGGACTTAACAAGTTTGACTAGCTTGACATTGATAATCACCATCCTTCACCCTAATAATGTACTACTTCTGTATGAGGATGAAACAATGAAAGCAACCATATCTGCTACGCACTTCTTCCCTATCATGTAATCGTTTTACAATAGTCCTGTTACCAATGTCTTTAACGAAAATGTTATCAGATTAGGAATGATAATTACTGTGGTTTGGT
>JTDE01005263.1:39783-52169 GCA_014338405.1 Paragonimus skrjabini miyazakii
GATATAATAGACAGGTTACTAAAATGTGTTTATTCAGAGGAACGTCCTGCTAAACGTAGAATTCAGTGCGAACCTACATAGCTTCGGTCATATTGGTTGCATTATCCGTCTGAAGAAAACGAACACCACGAACAAGCAAACTAAGTGATCTGAATTAGCAGAAAGCTGATAAAAGGGAAATGTGTACAATTCCAGGACAATAGCGGATGCTAGCATAAGGCTAATGACGATTACTTGTAGCCAGTGTTGAAAAAAGAATAGACATGCCTATTATCAGTTATAATGGTTATGGTCATTCGATCGATAGATCGCAGTTCAACGTGACAACTTAATTTATTCCCAGAAAAATGCAGTTTGTTATGTAAACAATAAGGCACAGAATGGGAGCAATTTGTGGCTGCTGATAACCGTACGCCTCGAAAGAAAAAAACTGTTGTTTGCTGAACGTCACAAACTGAACTCGTCATTTCAGCAACGTAAGTATGTACTTTTCATTTAAGTTGAACTTGTAAATTGTATTTCAAACGAGCAAGTTTTTACCAAACCCCTAATTCGTACGGCCGAGATTAGGATTGTACCCATTTGGGTCAAGTACACACCTTTTGTAAATTTCTTCGTATATCGCTTGATTTCAGTGAAACATAAAAGCCACACATAACAGAGTTTTCGTATCTAAAAAGAACGTTTTGTGGCGCACACATGGCACCCTACGTGACTGTGCACTCCCCTGTTATTCAGCCGTAAACGATGGATTATTACCATCAGCAATTTGAGTCGGTATAGTGTCTTCAGTCACGTAAACTTCATTTGTAACCGTACGCCTCGAGCTGCTTACCAATATTGTGTATTTCTGCTTACTTTTATATCCTTCAGACGTCTGTAGTTATAAACCAGTTAATAAATTTTCAGGGATTGCAAGTATCCGTCAATGGCTGTTCTGTCGTATCAAAAGGATTAACTTAGTATGAAGTCTGCCAATTGTTGTGACGAGGTTGTGTGTGGATGGGAATCAAATGGGTATGACACTTAGATTAAAAAATCGATCGCGCAGTGTGCACGCAAAAAGATATAATATGCAGGTTACAAAAATGTGTTTATTCAAAGGAACGTCTTGGTAAACGTAGAATCACATGCGAACCTGCTTAGATTCGATCGATTCGGTTGCATTATGATCCCTATCCAATAGTGGGGCATCTTGAAGCCGCTGGTCCCTGTACTCCTGATAAGACAATACCGCTCTTCGTTGAACACCACAAACTGAACCCATCCTTTTAGCAACCTAATTGTGTAGTTTTCATTTAACTTGTGCTTGCTAGTTTTACTTCAAAATAGTTAAATTTTTGCCAACCATTCTGATCCGTACAGCCCGGATTAGGATTGTATCAGTTTAGGTCAAGTACATACATATCATGCAAATTCCTATACACCTTGCCTGATTTCACTGAAACAAAGAAAGGTCACAGTAAACAGAATTATTCTTATCTAAGAGGAATGTTTTTATGGTGCACATACGGCACCCAGAACAACTGTGCACTTCCCCCCTGCTATTCAACCGTAAACGGTGGATTGTTACCTTTAGTAGATTGAGTCGTTCTAAACTTTTCAGTTATGCACACCACATCTATAACCGTAAGCTTTCTGTTTTGTTTCAGTATAGATATGCGCCGTGGTATGGTTGCATATAAGTTTGAACATCTACAATAATTGCGAACTGTTGGTTTGCTTGACAAGAATCAACCAGATTTGTTTTTCGCAAAATATATCCAAATGATTACAAAGATCCGTAATTACTGACCGCGAGTGAACGACATACTATAGTGCAGCTTTTGTGAGGACTTACTTGGAGCTTCATCTATTACACCACAACAGTGGCTTTAGAAATTCAGCTTTTGCTTATTTTCATTCTGCCATTCTTTGTGATGCAGCATTTTTCATGCACTTACTTTGGTCAGTCATGATTATTTGTATGCTTGACACTGCTATTTTGTTGAAAATCTGACTTTTTTTGATGCTAAAATTTTGTGAGCGGTCCAAGTGAAGATGTTTGATGTATTTGTCGTGCGACGTATAGAAATATTCCGCCCGCACCCACTTTACAGGTTAACCAAGATCTAGTCATTTAGATTGCCTTGGACTCATTGTCCACCATGTTATTACAACATGATTTCGCCAATCACCAATCGTCCTCAGTTAACAACATTTGTCCCATGAACGCAAGCAACGGGACGGAAACCTCCAATTGCAAGAGACAGCCTACTATGAACATTATTCTGAATACCATCGGGTGGTCTACATAAGCAGCAGCCCCTCCTGCCATGTGCCCATTCAGTTGTCAGGTACAGCTGCAGACATACGTCACACCTGATCAAAGAGTCGTGTAACGTAAGCAAACTAGATTACATCATGCAGGAGAACGGTGGATTGGATGTGGAACTGGTTTCCAGTTTGTTTACGTTATTAAGCTTAATGTAAGCAACTTAGAGAAACGAGCTAACTCTACCGAAAACAGCCGTTTAATTGGCAGAGGTACTAGCTATTGTCCAGTTATTTCGGAAGTTACAATGTTGCCGCTACAAAATAAGTTTGGTCTGCAAAGTTGTTTACTGCACGAAGTCTTGTATTTATGTTAAGACTTAGGACAACGAACGCGTACAGTAATTTGCATGGCTAATGTATATCCACGTAGTACATCATTACTGAACATGGCAACACGCCCCCTATAGTGTATACACACTGTTCCACTAGTCGCTTCTGATACTGCTTCTTCCTGGCATGGAGACCATCCCTTTCAGCTGAAAGACTTACGCACTGTACTACTTACAAACGAGGCTGCATTTTATACAACAACAATAATACTGAGGTTGTCTGTAACGGAGAGTACAATAGCTTAGCTCATGCGTGAAGATGTAAATGTATCAATTTTACAATTTTAATTTAGAAATGTCTAAGGTAATTATTGGGAAGCAAGCATAAAAAAACAGAACATTGTACGACTTTTCTGCTTCGAATGACCAAGTGGTACAATTGTGGCACTCCGCCGTAACACTCGAGGTATCGCTTTCATAGTTAGATCTGCCTCACCCTATTTGATTTCATCGTATTTTGTAACGCATTATTACTGAGAAGCATGTAGTACTCGACAAACCCACAGATGAACAAACGTGGTAGCCAGGTTTTCACACTAGTTCATTGCCATCCACACTCGCTGTTATCTCACAGGAGTAGTATTTTGCTTCTCTTAAAATTTTTTAATATGTGTGTCTGATGCGGATGAACAACTCTGTTCGCGTTTCTGTTTATCCCTGCTAAGAGTTGAGTGATTAACTATGAATGACATCTACATTTTGTCTTATTCACACATGGGTTATTAGTTAGGACGACTTTGAACAGAGTGGTTAGTATCACATCCAACATTTCTGGTGCAAGTGACTGCAATCTACCGGCAACAACGTCGTAGGCGGCTTCTGGGTGATGCATAGAAACAAACAAATCTATCCATCCATTTCAAAACGTAACCAACTGCCTGTTGTTGATATTGCATACCTGACCTTGTAAGATATAGTAGGTTTCCGAAAGTAACCAAACGTTCAAAACGTGATAATTGTGAACCCCACAAATTGTATCACCAGGTTCATTGTTTCTCCCGAATATGGCAAGATAATGTACCATAGACTCATATAATTTCTCTAAGTAACAATGGTTCGTAACGGCCATTATAGTGTAGATAACTAAAATTTCATCCGCGTTCACTTTCAACTTGCAACGTGTTGAACTCACCGTCAACCTAAAGCTCATCCGGTAGTCCAGATTACTATGGATCACATATAAATAGGACGCCACTGTTCAGTACAATACAACGATAGGAGCTGCAGAAATTCTTAGTTCAGTAAACAGGTAAATTTGTAATTTTGCGGTTTACTCACACCCTCAATCTGTGAATGCATCGCAACTAACCCTGCCAGAATATGGGAAATAATTTTCGATTTACATTGTACATAAACTGAACAGGTGAACCGTCAGCTGATAACAAATTTTGGCTTCCATTAAACGACATTCTACTTGGTTGGCGGCATCCGAAACGGATTAGCCTGTCACAATGACCGAAGCCAAAGGAGGCCTGCGCTATAAACCATCACCCCAAGTGGCTTGCGCTGCACCACTTGCGGTTCCACTCACACAACACGTATCCGGTGTCTACGGTGTCTACGAAACACATAATCACTAGATAGATTTTTTCATTTGTAATTCAATACGCCAAAACGTCAAACTATGTGGTATAACCCTCGGAATCACAGTAACTTTGAGTGAAGTTGTTGACCAAACGAAAACAGTCTACAGAGATTGTTGGTTTGACAGCATTTTATTGACAATGAAATCTACCTCAAATAAGCAGAATAATGTGAATTCAGATAGAACCCAATACTCTGGCCTAAACATCAATCATAATTAATCAAATGACATTCATGATTGATCGATTGATCAAGACCAGACTCTTTCGAATGGGAGCACCGCACTCAAGTTTAGTCATCCACCGCTGGTCATCTGTTACTCACAGACCGAATCTGAATTTCAGTCGTGCCATTATTTGGTAAAACTGCTAAATACTATGTCACTGATTTTTTCTTCGGCTGGACTAAAGTACTGCACACACAGAGTCTCAATTTCACTGGCTTGGCCATATTGCAGACAATCTTCGATCTTCATAATTATTCATTCAGCTATTCCGGTAATTCGAATCTAATTAAATAACAGCCAACTTAATTCCGAACCCACGTATGCTTACTGTCATGATGGTACCTCATATCAACCTAGCCTATCTGGTCCTGAAGGCAATAAGTATGACTTCCGTGTACAAACCGTTCTACCATGAAATGAAACCACAAGTATCCTTCTTAAGGCTTCATCGGCTAGGCTATTTTTAACCTAGAGTAAAGGCCATAGGAATTCACTATATCCAAATAGGTATGTAAGTCAGAAGAGACGCGTTACCGTTATGTTTGCACATCCGGAATTCCCATTCACACATTATGTGCCTGATTATGATGGTAAACCATGTTCACCGTCAAAACCCTTTGGCGGAAGGAACAGCGAAGCAACAACCATTGGACAGTGGTTGACCAAACCACAGAGCTGCACTAATCATAAGATGCTCAAATGAGATTGACGGAAAATTTACTGTCTTTATTCGTGCCGAGTATTACACCTGAAACTATTTGCTAAATGTGGAATATAGGAAGCACAGTTCTCGTTCAATGTGTTAAGAAACCAAAAATCGAAAAGGATCCGTGAACACCTACCGGAATGGCTTTGCAACGGATCGAGAAAGCCTATTTCCAGTGCGATTGGCTCCCATTTACTTGACACTGGCCATCAAATAAATCCGATGAAGAGTTCCGATTAATCTACAAGGTTCGTCAATCCTGTTCCAGAGCTGTCAGAATGCGATTGTTATCAACGGCCGAGGCTATCGCTATCAGACTCCACAACCCCTGCCTATGTGCCCAAAAACAATTCGTACAAACCCTCCACCTCCCCTGGCCAATCATTCCACATCCACTTGAAACCCGCGCAAGCGTGAACCACTCGACACTGATGAACGCATATCTCATGACAGGCCCATGTAACCCTCCAACACATTCACCAACATTCCCACCCTCCCCCAGTAGACTGTGGTCCGTACCACTCCTGTGATATTTTGATGACCTATTTGACACGTCATACGTTTCATATATAATTCGCACTCAACCTTTGTAATTGTAATATCAAGTTGAACATCACCCACAGTTGTTCGCAGCTGTCGCATTCCCATAGACTATCCAGTCGGCCCCTGAACCCTTACCATTTAACAGATTTCATATGAAACCATTCATTTGGCATGTTTACAAGTTGCTTCGTTTCTCGGCTTAAAAAGTAGTAGTTGTCGTATGTGGTTTTGATCCAGTCAAATGCTCTTAGTTGGCAAGAACCCCGGATGTTTTGGCAGTGTATTTCAGTCGACGTTCAAATATCTTAGCAATATATTTACAATGCGGCCGACTGGATAGTCTATGGGAATGCGACAGCTGCGATCAATTGTGGGTGATTTTCAACTTGAAATTAACCAAACATCCGACTACTCATTAATAATTGTAATAGCCAGATGCGAATTCATCTTCAGGCCGGTACAGTTATATAAGGAGTTAATAGAGTTAGATCGAGATATCGATCAGACTTATTACAGAGAAACTAGGTCACTGGTCTGTCAGTTGGGGATGACTTGATTGGTCTGTTACGTCACGCTTGTCCATTGGTTTGACCGCGCAGGTTGGCCATCGATCCTGTGGATTTGTGGCCTGTGGTTATCCGATTACCGTTCAAAGGTGACAATGCCGCAGAATGGCTGACAAATAGACTCAACCAGATAATTAGCAGGACCTATGCCACAGCTGAATTCTGTATTCAATTCTCCACATCCCCAATTCTCAGGTTTTATAACAAAGATAGACTGACAGTTCAGACCACATCTATGTGTATCTACTCATTCAGTTGTTCCTGTGGAGCAGGCTATATTGGTCGAACGTCAAGACAACTTTCGAAACGAATCCGAGAACACCATCCACGGTGGTTGGGGCACAGGGAATCACCGTCGGTCAACAATGCTATTCTGGCTCATCTGGCTGAAAGCGGACACCAGGTGAACACTGATCAAGCCTTCAAAGTGGTATATCGCGTGCCAGGCAACCCATTAAAAAGGATCCGTATTAGAACGTTTTTTACTGCCGAGGCGATTGGAATCAAGTTCTTGACCCGGTATTATATCATCAAAAACGGTTTGTTCAAGCGCTGCACCTACCATGGCCACAAATCCACCGGATCGATTGCCAACCTGCGCGGTCAAACCAATGGACAAGTGTGATGTAACAGACCAATCAAGTCATCGCCAACTGACTGACCAGTGACCTAGTTTCGCTGTAATAAGTCTGATCGATATCTCGATCTAACTCTATTAACTCCTTATATAATTGTACCGGCCTGAAGATGAACTATTGAAAACATATGTTAACCTATATTACCTTAATGAACATATTTGGAACGAAATCAAAAGAAATCCACGATATCCGTGTAGAAATATACAACTTTGTTCCACATTTTTACTTTTACAAACCGCTCAAATTCACGGCAAGCAACCAAGCTTCAAATGCACACAGTCAACTAAATGAACCGGATGGACAACTGAACCATCAGTTGAGTTAACATCCTATGCCAAAATCTTAGAAATTTCAAACTTGGAGTCATTTCGTCACAGCATTCATCTAGTCAAACGGTATCTATCAGCTAAACGTGTAGGCTGGCTCCCCTGACAGGAGTTATCAAGCTACTGATCATAGAATCGATTAATCCGTCCGTTTGGAAATTTTTATTAAATTACCGATAGCAGGCCTGGCACATGTGATCGTTTTCCATGAAACGATTCTCAAGAATTTTCCTGGGAATTTGTGAAAACATTTGCAACGACTATTCGATTGAATAACTTCCGGCAAGGATTAGACTTAGTAGTAAAAGCGATCAACAGAATGGTTTCCATCGACGAAATTGTCCCATTGAAACAAGATTACCGAAGTTCTTTTGATCGCAAGGCAAACTGGTTAAGCGACGTTTGTCGCCTTATATCTCGACGTGCACCTAATTACGCAGTAGGAATAGAGCTGAAGACGCGACATTCATAAATTCATCGGCGAAATCCAAGTTTCAGTCTGGGTTATTTCCTCCGTCTTTTTCGTATCGCCAGTTGACAGCTTCCCACTATTCTGGTGCTCGTCTTTTGCCTTATACGCGTGATGCTACGTTGGAATCATAAAATAGCTATATGGCCTCGGAGATGAAGTAGTTGGGCATTTTTCCCACGAGAAAATATCATTTGTGTAAACGGACTTATAGCAATAAAAACCCGGTTAGAGTTATTACTTAATAACTGATGTCTTACAAAAAATGTCGATGAAACAAGCAAAGCGTTGAACGATTGAAGTGATGCAACCGAACCTAAGGCTAAACGTTGTTGAGCATATTGTCAACTAAATAAGAGACCCTCGTGTAATATATTTAACTGCCAAATTCGCTAATTGCCCTCATTGTTGAACTCCTGCGAAATATATTCAAACATGTGTATGAGCTGGATCTATGAGTGATTGACTTTTAATGTGAAAAAGACAAGTTATCTACTCAGATTAGTAACCGATGTTTTGGAAACTTGCAATGTAAGTACTTAGGGCCCGAATTCAACGTAGGACCATACATTTTGCTATTGGTTATTGTGGAAACAGCATTTCTGGTCATTTTCATAACAAAGGTTTCTAACGTTCACGTGTGATTTTATCAGATACAGGCAATCGGAGCACGTGAACCCTTACCATTCAACAGATTTCATATGAAACCATTCAGTTGGCACGTTTACAAGTTGCTTCGTTTCTCGGCTTAAAAAATAGTAGCTGTCATATGTGGTTGTGATCCAGTCAAATGATCTTAGTTGGCAGGAACCCCGGATGTTTTGGCAGTGTGTTTCAGTCGACGTTCAAATATCTTAGCAATAAACTTACAATGCGCAAAATTGAATTCCATTTTTAAGCGATGAAAAAACGGCGAAGTAACTGATCGACGTTTCGAATTTTAATTTCATCCTAAAGTTTCACCCTACTTACAAGTTTGCAGTAGTACACTTTTATTCCGATGTTAATGTAACTCATCAAGACGATGAGTTGGCATTTGGGCAAGGTTACTCTTATATTGTCTTCTAAATTTGCCCCAAACAACTAAACCATGTCCGACTTCATTGCTAATGTTTCTTTTCTTAATATAGTTTACTTTTGTATGAATCACGCTAATGTGCTACATAATTTACCTCCCTACCCGACTGGACTAATTGTAGCAGTACGAAACCTGACGCGCATGCATTTTACACCTCACGTGTTTGTTCATTTCCGGACCGAACCTCAGGTGCTTAGACATGATTCGGTGTCCGGTGTTTTGTGGTTCGCTTATCGTCAAACAATTGATGTACTGAGTTACTGAGAGACAGGCACCGTGCTTCCGAGCACAGCCTACTGAGTAATACATCCAGGGAACTGTGCCACAAATTAGGTGAGAATCACAGGAATCTTTCTGCACTGCGTGTTCTCCAGGAATCATGCTAAAGAGGTCGTTGAAGCAAGGTATAGTAGTAGCGTAATCTTGTATATCCAACTGGTTGAAAACGGCGAACAGGGCGACTCGATTTATCATAAGCAATGACCGATGCAGTATCGCACTTGCTTTATTTTGTATGGTCATTGCTTTTGTAAGATGAGATACAACCAAGACGCCAAGACTCGGATAGGAGAACGACCGGGTCTCTCAACCTAGGCCTTTGGCTCAAATGCTTGTGCCGTAAGGCAGCGGGTGTTGGTCCTTGACTAAAAGTAGGACCACTTTTCAAGACCGAGGTGTCAACCTTAACCATACACCAACAAGGGAGGATCTGGATCTGCAATGCATTTATCATCTACATCTTAGCTTATCTGGTACAAGTCACCCTACCAGTGCAGTCATCACGGCGTGAAATTCGGGCTTTCAGGTATGCGAGAGCAAGCACACAACACATTACTCCTCCAGAAAAATCACGACAAACGTGACGGAATGAAGCTAATTGACGAAGTTGGAAAAATACAATTAGGAAACCCACGAGCAACATACACAACGAGCCGATAAACGCAGTACACTAGTGTAGTGAAGAAGGGGGATCGCAATTTACTGCTCACACCGCTACTAGCCAGCAGTGGGACAAGAGCACGGACTTCGATATTGAAGTAACCGGGCAAAAATACAAGAAGAAACATTGGAGTGTTGTAAGGCATGTAATGATTCTCGGCACAGGTAGGAATCGATCATTGGCGTTTGTGGAAATCGTGACGTTCTGGGACCAGTACCTCACGCAGATAAGTGCTTTTGTCTGTTGTCATGTTAAACCGCATAACACATGTGTTGGTTTCGTGACTAAATAACTTTCGCACCATCCGTGTTCTTGGCTGACAGCAATTGGTCTCGTGATCTGGAACGACTGATGAAGATCCCGTGGCTACAACTGTCTGGGGAGGAAGACTTCATGTGCTGGAGGTGGCGCAAAGGATTCTTGTGAAGGTGGAGTGGGCCGTCGCAAAGAAAGCGCCGACCTCCGGGTGGCGAGGCTGTTGTTTATCGCATGTTACTGCGGGCAGTATTGTCAAGAGCCCTGCAACATTAGGACAAGTAATCAGAGCAACGCATGCTGACAAACCAGTTTTTGGAGGGAATGCTACTAACAGTGTGGGATTAGCCTAGGGTGACCCTCATTGTACATCCAATGACGTTGGAACGGCTGGCTGATGCCTCTCGACAATTACTGACAGAAAACTCCTCGACAGTCAGCGATTTGAAGAGGGGTGAACCAAGTGAATTGAATGACCAGCGAACCGCAGTGGAAAAGTTGACTCAAGAAGTGGCCGCTTTGAAGATGAGGACGGAGGAGAATCGTGGCGACGTCTTTTACAGATGCGGAAGACATGGAAACTGGCGTAGATTTTGCCCGCGCGGGGAGAAAATGTCTTATGCTAATTGACGTTTTGCTGATTGCTGTGGTTTTGCTAGTTGTAATGTTACAACACGTAACACGTGTGTTGGTTCTGTGAATGAATATCCTCCACGCCATCCCTGTTCTTGGCTAAGAAAACTGGCACTGTCGATCCCGAATGTAACTGCTTTTTGCCTAACCTTTCATTTTTGGCTTCTCTGTTATTGTTGAAGCTGTGATGTCGGGTGTCTCACACAGCACAACATTCCGTATCAAAAACATTACCAAGGTGACAGAGAAGATCAAAATTAAACATATTCACAAGGGAACATGCGATATGACAATTGCCAACTAGGATGACGGAATAGCCGTCTCGAAATTGGGTATTGTGATGCATAATAGAAGAAATTGGAACAGTAAAGATGGGAGGAACAAACAATGACCGTGAATTCACATCTATGTAGACATCACTGGATCTAGATGCACATAGAAGCCTAGCCTACTAAGGTAATTGAGAGCACTATACACATTTACATATCTGTTTCCATTTTAGGCACAAGATTTTCCATTCCATACAAAAGCAAATCACTTTGGTGCATTAGAATTTCCACGTTAGAATCTTGGACGTGACGGCAAGAACGCGATTGGTTCCACTAACCGGAAGAGACAACCAATCTTAATCAGAGCACTTGGCATTGGCTACTTTGATAGAGGAAGTGGTACGGGTTATTCAAGGGGTATCAGCGGCTTTGCTTAATGAGAACGGGGTTAGCGGTCAAACTGGAGCACAGATCATCTGACCTTGTCCCTATTAATTCATCAAGCTGCGGACCGTATTGGTTCCTTTGACAGGTAACGGGGTGCGAGTGGTTAGGAGTGTATGTGGTATATTACACCAATTATTATTGCGTGCAAGTGTATTTTTCATTTATATCAATTACCCGCCCAAATTAGCTCACTATTTGCTACCTTCTGTTACTATCAATTGCTTTTAAAAGTTCTGATCTGTAGTGGAATTTATTGTAGACAGTTATTGTAAATTATTTCGTAACATAGTCGATTGCTTTCTTGGTTTCCACTACATAATTGTATGTAGAGTCTCTATGTAGAGTCTGTATGTATGTATGTCTGTATGTAAGTCTGTATGTGCGTTCGCCACCACGTTTATCTAGATGTTGCGGACCAAGTGCACATTGCACATGGGGGTCATGACTGAGTTTGAGATGCTTATTACAATTAATAATGTAGATCCGTGAAAACTCAGGCAAGAAAGATACTAACATGATCCGTGGATTATCGACTGTTTCTACAATGTCCGAGCTCATGACAGTAATTGAATTGGTTGCTTCTGATCTAGTCTGACTTCTGATTGACCATTTCATATGACAACGAGTGCAACTTGGTTGGACTGATTTAAAACTGACCGTCTTGTGCATCAGACGTTAGAATCGTCCGTTTTAGTCGTTGCGTTGTTGGTCTTTATATTTTGTGTTAGCCCCTGACCCTCTGATCTAAGTGAAAACTGCTTAGGGTTCGATTTTGAATTCCGAAGAAGACACGAACATTCGGCTCTAAATCGCGTGTCCACTTCAGACTTATTTCAGACAGTTTGAAATAGTCCGGATATAGGTGCATCCGATCACTGTTGTAACATTCACACGTGTGTTTCGCGTGTCAAGTCTGGTTGTCCGTATCACGCCGGATCTTTAAACACCTACTTTGTAGTCGTAAACAGAATGCATTACTGTACAATTTGTTTAGTGTTGTTCGCATGAACATGATTTCGACTTTTCTTATATCCCGGGTGTGTTATATACGTTCGAGTGTA
>JTDE01005264.1:7654-36626 GCA_014338405.1 Paragonimus skrjabini miyazakii
CCATGAACCGCAACTTCGGAGTTACCTCCATCGATTTTCTTGGACATCGAATTGACAGTGATGGTATCCGATATTTACCAGAGAAAATCAGTGCTGTTAAAGACTACCCACAGCCACAGTCCCTGAAAAGTCTTCGACGCTTCCTAGGTATCGTGAATTATTATTGCCGCTTTATTCCACGGTGTTCGGAACTGTTAAACCCCTCACGGACATTTTAAAAGCTAATCCCAAGCACTTCGTTTTGACTCCTGAGGCTAATACTGCGTTCGTTGCTGCCAAAGAAGCTTTGTCCCGAGCCGCCACATTAACGCATTTGAGGGCAGATGAACACTCGCCCCTAATCTTGGAGACTGACGCATCTCAATCGGCTGTTGGCGCTGTCTTACAACAGAACGTCAATGGTAAAATCCAACCTTTGTCCTTTTCCTCCCGAAAGCTCCAACCAGCGCAAACGCGTTACAGTGCCTTTAGTCGTGAGTTACTGGTCATATACCTTGCCATTAAACACTTTCGACATCTTCTGGAGGGTCGCAACTTCATTGTTTTTACTGATCGTAAACCACTTGTGTTTGCCTTCAGTTCCCCTCCAGATCAGTACTCGCCTAGAGAAACGAGACACTTGGGGTTTACCTCACAGTTCACTACAGACATTCGTTTTATAGACGGTTCGAGCAACTTCGTCGCCTACGCCTTGTCTCGCCCGGATGTCAACCAATTATCCACAAGTGGCACTGACCTTCTCTCCCTCACGAAATCCCAGGTTAATGACCCAGAACTTCATCAACTGCGTGTCAGCCCCTCTCTAAAACTACGTGATATTCCCTTAACCCAGTCAGAAAACTAACTTACGTGCGACATGTCAACCGGCAAATCTCGACCATTCGTCCCTTTTGCACACCGGTTTGATGTTTTCAGTCGCCTCCATTCCCTGTCACATCCAAGTATACGTGTGTCAACAAAGCTAGTTACCAAGCGTTACATTTGGCCAGGCATTCGTAAGGATGTTCGTAACTGGGCCAAACGTTGCTTGGAATGTCAACGCAGTAAAGTTCACCGTCACACCATCACTAATCCCGGAACGTTTCCTCAACCCAACGGACGCTTCAAATACGTCCATCTGGACATCGTTGGTCCCCTCCCCTTTTCCAACGGTTATACACATCTTCTAGCCGTGGACGACCGATTCACGAGATGGCCCATGGCCGTCCCTTTGAACAACACGTCAACGGAAACAATTGCACACAGTTTTGTCGACTCATGGATTTCGAATTTTGGTGTTCCGGCTACAATCACAACCGATCGTGAATCTCAGTTCACGTCTGCTCTTTTCCGTGATTTGAATCATATCCTTAGATGCGAGCACATAACGACCACTGCATACCATCCATCGTCGAACGGCTTGGTCGAAAGGTTCCATCGCCAACTCAAAGTATCTTCGATGGCAACATCGGCAGGTGGCAAATGGTCCGATCGCCTACCTATTATTCTTCTTGGCTTGCGAACCACTGTAAAGGAAGAAATTGGATGCACCTGAGCAGAGCTGGTGTATGGTTGTACACTACGTGTTTCTGGGGAATTTCTTTCTAATTCCCTGGTATCTCTCAGTCCTGACGCGACTTACGTCATGCGTCCGAAGAATCACATGCGTCTTGTTCAACTTTCGCCTCCACGGAAAACGCCACGCCAAGAACAAATCCATCGTGATCTGCGTACTTGCCTCTTCATTTTCATTCGCATTGGCTCACTTAAGTCACTTCTGCAACCGCCGTACGAGGGTCCCTTCAGAGTGCTCGACCGCAAAGACAAATATTTTGTCATTGACAAAAACGGAATACGTCATTCGGTGAGCATTGACAAATTAAAGGTTGCTTACGTCGATCGCGATACAACCTAGCCGTCTGGTCATTTGGACATTACACTTGCAGGTGATTCCACCCAGCGTCCATTAGATCCCACTACCGACTCACAAAGCCTTTCTCAGTCTATCCAACCTATGTGTGTCACCAGTGACCATGCCTTTATCCCTGCTTCCTTATCCAAGTCTTCCACATCACACATCCGTTCTGGACAAACTGTTAGATGGCCCACCATCTATAAAGACCACAATTACTGAATCACTCGCTGTTTCCTTATCGAGCGTTTTCTCTTCTCTAACGCCCTAGGAGGGGAGTTATGTAGTCTCCTACCCTTTTGTTCCCTTGTTACATACTGTTCTTCATACCTGTTGTGTTCGTTGTACATATAAACTACTTGTCTATTGTTTGAATGAATACACACTTCGTCCTCGCGCGCCTCGGTTTCTGCCTACACGTGTCGTTGTTACCGGGAGTTGACTGTGACAACTGCGGATTTTAGCACACTGTAGGGACTGAATTCGTTGGAATTTATTTGCTATCTAACAGGAACTTCCTTCAAGCATATAGGAAATTCAGTGTGTAGGAATTTATCGTAGACAGGTATTGTAGATTATTTTGTAACATTGTCGGTTGCTTTCTTGGTACACTACAATGTGGAGTATGACGAATAATAGAATCTGATATTTTCTGACCGAACCGTTTATATGAAATTTATAATTTTTTGTTGGTCAATAAAATTTCTATTTCTAGCAAACAATTGTCATCGTAAAACGCGAAAAGAGATCGATTCACAGCTTGTTCTAACCTGATAGAACAAATCTGTGTATAGGCTAGCTTATACCAGCTTTAAACCGGGTTTCAAGTTCGTTATTGAAACACAAAATCCACTTGAAAATCCGGTTTAAAAACCCGGTCACTACCCACTTGAAAATCCGGTGAATGCCCACTTGAAAACCCAGTTTGAAAACCCGATGAATATCTACTTGAAAACCGGATTTGAATAACCACTTTGGTGGGTTTTCCAACCCGGTTTATAGTCTACTTGAAAACCAGGTTTCCGAAAACCCTCGCTGTAGTACATTACACTGCCCACTCTGAAGACTTTACTACCAAACGATTTGGTTAATCAGCTGCACAAAGTCTGCTGGTAACATGTAACAGTGAACTGTCAGTTCGGAAAAATGGCATGTCAGTAAAGTAACGTTCAAGAATACTTAATTTTATGATGTATGAAGTAATTATTGTTTTATAAAAAAGTAGGGTTTTCAACCCGGTCTGAACCCAGTTTTCTGTGCTATCAGAGTAGTATATGATTACAGCCGAATTCCGATGTCGATTTAGTATACTCGGCCGTTATGTAGAATGGAAAAGATGTTTAGCAACACGGGAAGATTTTCAGGTGGTCTGTTAGGATAGAAAGAGGCACAGATTTATATGTAGTCATGTGAGGCGAACAGGTTAGATTATATGTTCATTTTCTAAACAGTTCTAACGTGCACAGCTATTGCATAGTGGTTGATAACTATACACAACTGGTAATCATCAAGTACGGAGTAAGAGTGTACCAGGATGGTTTGGTTACTACTAACGAGGGTGTGTATAATGTTACCATGTGTTGGCTATAGTTTTGTTGTTCAACTGCAAGTTTCGGGCATAACTACTTACGAGATCTATCCTGCTGGAGAAATAATAAGTTTCGAAATGGAGAAAGTCCTCGAATGGTGAAGTTGTTAGCCTTGATCAGTTCGAAGTGTATGTGGCGTCCTATCATGTAAAATAGACTTCTCCTCAGGTGTTGTTGGATTAGATCAGATGTTTAGATGTTACTAGGTCCGTTTTCAAAGATATCGTCTTCAGACAGGTAGAGCTTGAAAAAAGACGTGACGTTTCTTAATGTCGGAAAAGTTTCCAAGCTTCGTTTGAATTGATGTATATTCTTACTGGTTCCAATTGCCTGTGGGAGTTCGTTCCAAATGTAGGTATATTTCACTAGGAAAAAATTTGAACGCAATTTTTCACGGGATTTAAGAGATGTCGAAGTGAACTCTTTGTTCCTGATGTTGTATTTTGAGCTATGCTGGAGGCGACTCGCGAAGTTGACAGTGAATTTATTGTCATAAACTAGATTATACATAAGTGCAAGGTTCAGCTTGAGACGCCGTAGCCAAAGAGGATCCAGTTCAAGCGTCTGGCAGCGTTCTCTGTAGTTCAGAGAAGACGAATAACCGACTAAACCTTTCGTGAATGCACGTTGGAGATTTTCCAGAGCTAGCCTGTCAGACTTGCGCAAGTGACTATATATGAACGTGCAGTACTCAAGTTGGGGTCGTACGCACAGCTTATAAAGGTGTAGTCGAGCTACAGGAGGGAAGAATGAGTGTTTAATGTAACCTATCGTTCATCTAGTTTTAGCCACTAGGAAATATATATGTTCAGCGAAATTGAATGCTTGAGTAACGTATACCCAGGTAGCGGTCTGAGTTCGCAGTTGGAATACCATGACCATCCAGCTTTATAAAGTCTTCTGGTATATGACAACCGTGTGCGACGATGGTGAATTTATTGGCTGAGAATTTCACCAGCCAGGTTTGACACCAAGACTCTAATGAAATGAAGTTCTCCCGTATATTTCCTGAAGAGGAATTGAGATCGCCAGAAGGAAAAGTGTAGACGAGTTTGATGTCATCAGCGAATAGGAATAGTTTGCTATGCTTGATAACTTTACATATATCATTTATATACACAAGAAAGAGTAACGGTCCCAGGACGCTTCCTTGAATCACTCCACTGGTGACTGGTCTGGGCGTTGAGCTGTTATTTCCTATTTTCACTGTTTGTGTGCTGTCTACAAGGTATGAAGCAAACCAGCTGAGCAATGGGTCACTTATACCGAAATATGCCACTTCGATCGGAAGGCGCTTATGAGGCACACGATCAAAAGCTTTTTGCATATCCGAAAGTATAATAATAATTGCATTCTCTGATTCAGCAGATTATGTAACATGATTAAAGAATTCCAACTGGCACGTCATGCACGAACGTTTGCTGAAGAACCCACTCTGGGAGTGGTTTATAAGATTTCGTGATAACAAGAATTCAACTATAGAACATTTTATTATCCTTTCCAACACTGGAACAAATTGAAGTATGGATAATGGGACGATAATTGTTGATGTCTTGTCGCGAGCAACCTTTATAACGTAGCTGAATTATAGAATTTTTCCATTGGAGAGGGAGGGAGCCTAGTTTAGAGAAAGTGTATGAATATTAAGCAAAAGTAGAGGAATGTCATCCTCTCCGTGATTGAGAGGAAAAGGGTGTATATCCTCTGGACCAAAAAGATAAGAAGCTTTGATAGTAGCTAACGGAGGGCGTATTTTTACTGCATCAACAGTAACGTGGTTTAGGAACGTATTTGTGTTTACAGATGGAGGTGGGAGCAATATATTTTCTTCAATGTTGAAGGAAGCAGCAAAATGGGAAAAGAAGACCTCGCAGATTGCTACAGGATCAACTACGGTGGTTGTTTCTGTAGCGTAACTATTGAGATAATAGGGTCTCTTGTACGGTTTCTGAGTTTCAATAACTACGTCAACTCAGAGCTCTTCCGTTTGCCATTCAACACACATTTTTCCTCAGTTAAGCAGAGCATTGTGGTTCTATTTTCTATAGTGTGAAACATTTTATGAATTTGAATAATAAGGGCGAAATCATGTGTTTTTTGGTGCCGTGATTTCAGACATTTGAGCTTACATTGCCCCTTCGAGGTGAGAATCCTGCCTTTACCACACACATTACGGCGTTTTGATCTATCCGGAGCTAAGATATTCATGAAAAACCTGAAGTGTTCATTAAATACTTCGGTTGCAATACTAGGGTCAGAGGTCAGAAAGAATGTGTTCCATTCCAATGATCTCAACAGATCGGTGAACATGTGCCAGTCGATGAAGTTTATTTGGCGAAAACATATTATGTTCGACATCTTTACAGCTTTTGGGTCAAACATGATGTTGACCACGTTGTGATCACTTCCCGGAAACTGTTCTAGGACGGATGGTGCAGCAGAATAAATACCCGTTGTAAAAATGATATCTGAATTGTGGTCCAGTCTGGTAGGCCCTAAAACGTGTTGGCACCAACCGTTTATTTGGATACATGCGAGAAACTCTGCTTGATTTGCAGGGGCTGTGAAGGAGGTCCAAGAGATATTGGTATACAGAAATCTCCACCAATTATTTTGTATTGTGTGGACAATGTTAATACGTCATCCAGTCCATTAATAAGGTTGGTCATGTCGTCATGAGTGGCGTTGGGTGGTCTATAGACGCATCCTAAGAGTAGTTCACAGAATTCAGTCGACACTGGCAGCCACAATGAGTCGTCAATCTTATCAAGACACGGCTCATTGAGTATGGTTACAGAATACTGCTCCCTTAGGTAAATTAAACATCCACCGTCACGTCCTGTACCGCGATTTTTACGGAACATGTGATAACCTAAAACACTCAGTTGTGCGTTTGAAGTCTCAGGAGCATACCAAGCTTCAGTGACCAGAATGATGCAAGGGCTATGTAAGAAGATGAAAGGTCTAAAAATATGCATCTTATTGATTAGTGAGCGCGCATTTAAAAGCAATGAACTTAGTGAATTTTCCGTATTCAATATCATTTTAAGACTTGTAAAAATGTCCAGAACAGAGGGGTCACTGTGATTCAGAGACTTAGATGACGTCGCTTGGTCTGATGCGGTTATATAGCGAGCGTATCGATGACTAATGGAGTGTCGCCTGCGTCTGAGTCCATGACAGAAAATTTTGGAAAAGTGTCAGTAAGGTATGGTGGGGCAAAGGGGATATGGGAGGTGGACTGGACAATGGAGGTTTGAACGGTGTATGACCCACTAAAAAAGGGTAAGTTTGAAATGGATTGGTCATACTCACATGCACGTTGTCAGCGAAGGGATCACGGGTTGCATTTAGGTGAGCATTCATAGTATGGGTGCTGTTCGTTTTCAGAGGGTTGTTAAGCATGGGATAAGCAATTCTGGTGGAGATAATGTGGTTCTGGTTGAGTCTTGATTTAAAACGTGTGTCACGTAAGCGATTGTTGGGAAGAGGCCGAAGACTAGGGGTTGGTAATAGATACATTCTTTTTTACCCTGGGTGTGGGTATGGATTCACATGCTTATTTTTTTCCTTGTAACGCGGAGGAGGTAAACACGAGCGACTCGTAGGATAGTGAATTGAGGAGGGTTTATTAAAGCCAGTGCTCCACTGGTGGCCGGTTGTTGGGTTTATTTGGGAAAAGTTCAAAGTTGGAATGCAGGTGTGTGTCTGACTGGTATATGGTCTGAGCCTCAATTTGTCTTACCCAGCTACAGTGTAGACACGTTGAGATCTAGACGTCCCATTTAGTTCAATATTGGCACAGTTATTTACATGCTGCTGTTTGGAAGTTGACTCCTCGACAACAGCCGCCATTTCTTAAGGCAGGTTGCCGGAAATATCAAGATCTACTGTTAAATTGATCAAGTCAGCGTGTATGTTGTCCTCTGTTTTGTCGTTGGTGTTCTCAAGAGAAACACTGGCATGCTCAGGTGTGATACAGCATAAAAAGCTACACACTCAGCTGAACCCGATTCATTACCCTTGAGCATCATCGCACTTTGTTTGATTGCGTCCTGGGCCACACGCTTGGAGGTGACAGTGTTGCGCAATAAGCTGTTTTCACAGGCCCTCTCAAGTAGGGTTCTATCTTGCATAATTCTCGTCAGTTTGAGGGAGGTTTTGAATTTCTTAAGGGCTTGACATTGTATGAACTCACTCGCAATTGTTTCGCTCTGGAATTTGAAAAAAAGCGGGCAGCAGATCTTTTGTGTCATCTCACGAAGACGGATGCAGGTATATGATGTCGGGTCTATATTAGCGATCCTCGTGAGTAGCTTTTTAATGCCATCCATGTGAAGCTTATCTGGCATATTGAATACGGTGGCATTCTATGTGCAACGCATCCGGTTCGTGATTTCTGTTGTCAACGTGTTGAGAAACATGCTTGCGCTCTCTATGTTATCCATCTCGGGAATTTCCGGTACTTTGAAGATGTAAGATAGGGAGATAAGATTCTCCTCTAGAGAATCAAATACAGTGTGGTTTATTTTAAGTTGGGCAAGTTCAGCTTTCAGCTTAGATACTTTACCGAATAGCTCCGCCAATACATTGTCTAGGGGAACAGAACAGTTCTTAGTTAGAAGGGTACTGGCGGGAACCACCAGTTTATCTTCACCCCCTTTAAAGACGCATCTTTGGAAGGGCCTTTGTATGTTTTGGGCCTAGGTCGTCCAATATCTACTTGTGAGCTAGAACAAGTGTTCTGACACCAGTCGATCTTGTTTGACGACCGATTTTGGTCATCATAATTTGAAACATAAGATTATTTTTGGACAGACGTCGACGTAGATAAAATGTAAGCAGACTGTACGGTATAAAAGTTGTCAAAAATTACAATTATATGAGAAACTTCGAATTAAATATCCACGCAGTAATTAGCTGCCCTTTTCGAATCGCGCGGCAAAATAATGTGACGCCTCATTTTTTGGACTGACTCTGTGGAACAGGCGAACTAACTTCTTTCCTTATGTGTAAATCGAATGGTGTAAACTGTGACTATTTTCACTCTGATTACGTCTTCTTTTGTCAACAAATTTCATGGTTGTCATGTTATCTATCCGTTTGTTGCTTTGTACCGCATGTGATTATCCATCATGATCGCGCACATCCGAGCGTGTTTCTTACAAATGCCTTGAGAATTATACTTCATTACTATTATTATTATGATTATTATTATTAAAACTGCTTACTGAAACCGGCATGAGTTTTTCTCCTCATTACTTGCTTGAAAGATTCCAATTCTAGTAAGACTTCTAGGGCAATTCGAAGTCCGTGAATCCGATTATTACATAGGTCTGACCCTACTTTAACTCGGAAAGTTCTGTCTTCAAGAAAGTGAGCGGTCCAGCGAAGAACCTCTCCTTGGACGCCACAAACTTCTAGCTCATGCTTGGGGTAACCATTTGAGACACGGTGGAATGCGTTGGCGAAATTGAAAGAATAGCATCTGAGACGAGAACATTGTCTTTGGCCTCCGTCGGGATATTCAAGAAGACAAGCACATTCGTTACGCATGAACGTTTAGGAAAGAAACTGTGCTGCGTAGAACAGAACACACCGTTTCCTTGGGGGTGGCCAGGGATGGCAGGTTTTGGAAAATGCTCCGTTGTCTTTTATGAGATTACACTAAGACTGACTGGCTGGAAGTTTGCAGCGATTAGCCTATCACCCGCCTCGAAAATTGATATGACCATGGTGCTGGTGTGCTATGAATGGTGAAGTATGCAAACGACATCACTGCATATATGCGCACATGTTGTCGGCGAATGGACATTTAACGGGACATTCCGACAGTGTATAAATAAATCTATTTACCTCACATCCACGCTAATTTTGCTCGGTGATAATGGACGTTAATGAAATTGATTTGAAAATGTCGTCTTTATCTCTGAACACGATTCCAGTCCTCGCTGTTGGAGATATTGATGCTGAGACGTGGTTCACTGTGTTTGAAATATTTCTGCAACCGATATGTAACAAATGACTGATAATTTTCCATCTTATACCAGGTCTTTCCCGCATTGTGCTAAACCCTGGTAGCGATATATTAATTGATTCGTCAACCGACTGTTAGTAGTTTGTTGTACAGCCGCTCGAGAAAATTCCTTCCTAATCACTGTTCCATAAGTTAGAGCTGAAAAGTTAGGAGCCACCGGTTCTCCCCCAAGATATTCGACAGGTGGATGGCAAACCTCGGTTGACAGAGCATCTCCAGCAGAAACTGTACACACAACGACCTCTTGAATATATATGCGATGTTATCATTGTCATTTCACCTCTGTTATTTTAGCTAGCAGCCTCAGCCGATGCAGTAAACGAATGATCTCGAAACACCGCTTCCTCACTATTTGCTGAACAAGCAGAAAACCACCGCAGCCCTGCGAATAGACTATAAAAGACACCAAATTAGCAGTTCTTCGCAGAGCACTTGGTGGAAGTTGTGACAAAAATCTATCCAAGCCTATGCCCGAAATAGTGCGATCACGACGCAAAATGGGCGGACCTTCGTATCAATATTCCACTGCCCTATTAGCCTTCACAGGTTTCTATGAAGAATGTCAAATCGTCACACGGAGCAGAAATCTCCGACACCCGTTGATACCACAGGAGATTCAGTGATTCAGCGATTGATACACGGGTTCAACGCAGAGGCTTATATTACTCGGATCCAGTCGGTTATTCTTGCTCAGTATCAGACAGACGTCTATTGACCTGAATGGCAACCATTGAAAATAGGATATGGCACCACCCTTGAGGATTATGGTGAACAACAATAACAGGTTTGGTAAGCAATGTATCACGTTCCGTTTCCGTTTCGTCAAAACATAGCTGTGAAAAAGGCTATATTGGCCGCTGCACGTCCGCTTCCTATGCACGCTTCGTTGAATGGATCTCTCTGCATGCTTTTGAAGTGCAGCATCAAGGAAACCCAGTTTTCCATCTTGTTCTAATTCCATAGTGAACTTCAGTTTCTTGTGGGTTGAGTTGACTAGTGATAGCGGGCAGTCATTACCAATGTCGCTATCGGTGACACAGAATATATCACCCACATAACGTTTATATAGCACACAATCTTCTACCAACTCTGTTAGCTTCGTTTGTTCTATCATGCCTGTGGTTTTTGTTAGGGTATGGTGCACCATTTTGAGATTGCTGTGCTTTGTGTGGTTATTGTTGAAAGGTGGCCCCATGTTTCACTATTTTCCCTAAGGATAAACAGTATTACGTATTCTTATTCTTACATCAGCTACTGCAACCGTTTCCCTCACTCTCATTCAGTCCGAGAGCTGTACAGTTCTAAATGTCAAACTAAGACATTATTCTTCCATATTCTTTCTTGAGTAGCTTAGAATCCCTATCATTTATCGATGCGTAAACAATCATTTTGCTCCGACCCAACCAATGACCATTTGTTTGAGTGAACTCAATTCCGTTTGATCGTTTCCCATTACTGGGCGGTGCCTAGTTGTCAAATTCGTTGTACGGGCACATTCTTTATACAATTTCTGGGAAATGTTTACGTTCGAGGTGAGAGATTCAATTTCCATGTACATCGATTTAATTAGTACTGTAGTAAATTCAGCTTTTATAAGTGCTCTCCTGTTAGTCGTTTCGAAAATAGATTATCTTCTGTCGTTTTGAATTAGAATCGTTAGCGAACGATTCAATAGTACTCGAATTCTTCAATATTTGGCCCAGATATCTTGCCTTCCAAGGAGGACGGGTGGCAACACTCTCCTGTGATGGAATTCCGGCATTCTACGAGAATGACGAAATCGGATATTGTGGAAATTGCCACCGGTCCTGACAATTATTACGTTATCGAGGCCGATCCTGCATCTCCAAACCAGCAACCTGCCACCAAACGATCGAGCGCTTCTCTGCCACTTGAGGCTGCATCGATGTCCCATAAACCCTTTCCCCTTTCGGATGAAAACCATTTGGACACTCATACCTATGGTGACGTTATCATTTCTAATAACCTCAAGTCTGTAACGTTTTACGAACAATTATTCAGTGCCAAATGTTTTAAGTGTTTTTGAAGCTTTCTTAGTGACATGATTTCACTTGAACCGAGTGTTGTCGAGCATGCTTGCTGCTTGTTTGGGTCTCCACATGTTGAGCAGAGATCCGGCCCAGTGGTAGCGATAGGGACGGTGGTGACCCCACCGGAGAAGATGGAGAGTGTGTTGAACTCATCTGCCGTTTTTCTTGCTCGATTTAATCATGCTCTTTTAGATGTTTCTAATACAGTTTCTGATAAACTGTCGGAAGAAAAGCTGATGTTTAAGGCAGATGAGCCAGAGTTGAGGCATAAACCGCTCGAGCTCCATAAGAGGCGTTGTAGGCTTGTGAAAGTCAAACCCGTCTCGATAGTCTGGACTAGATTTAGTACAACGCCGAGGGATAATATCAGCCTCCCTTCCAATAACGGGTCTCAGGAACAAACCTCTTTAGTTTGGACCCTGTTGAATCGTTGGAGCGTGCTTTCAGACTTTTGATTCTTGAAACCAGTCTTCCGAAAATTGAAGTTGACAGTTTCGATGGCTTCCCGAAGAATCACTTTACCTTTGTCAGAAGTTTTGAAGGCAAAGTGGCTAATGAATTAGTTGGCGAGGGATCGAAGTTTCATATTTATTGCGTTATCGTCGTGGTAGTGTGGAAGAGGCAATTAATAATTGCACGTTTTTGCCAAAGGAGGTGAGGTTTACAGGGACAATGAGAATTTTGCACCAGCAATTTGGCCGCCAACATGATATTGTGCAGGCGGTAAGTGAAGAAGTCTTCATGGGTCTTAAATTAGTCTCCGGCGATACTGATGGTTTGCGTAGACTCGCCAGTCAGATGAAGGGTTTTCAGGCGATGTTAACGCAGCTGAGTTACGGAGCAGACCTAAACTGCCCAGCCAACCTTATTGAAGCAGTTGAGCGATTGTTCCACCGCTTACAAGAAAGGTAGGAAGATGTTGCTGAGAGCATAACTAAGTGCGGAAGGGAGCTCAACTTCAGCAACCTACTAACTTTTGTGGAGGAAAGAGCGGCAGTCAGCGAGAGTCAGTATGGTCTATCGGCCGCTTGCGTTGAAAGTAATTCAAGTTACTCAACGTCCTCTTGGGTCAAGTACTCGAGGTGCAACGGTTGAATAGGTGTACCTTATGAGTGGGTGAACTTGCAAGATCCGGTTTATAAGGACAACCATGATATATCTGATCGTAGTTGGTTCAGCAAAAAATCTTTGGAGCAACGCAAGGCGATGCTGAAGAACACCGGACGCTGTTTCGTTTGCTTGAATGCGAACCACGTAGCGAGGTTCTGTGGGGTACAGATACGGTGTGGGTTACAGGGTTGTGGTCGATGCCATCATACATTAGTTCATGAGCACAAACCTGAACAAAGTAAGGAGGGGGCGGAGCTGTCCTTGTGCGGCACCACGTCCAGTCAAAACAGCTTGTGGCTAGGATTTGTCCCGACAAGACTGGTTAGCCCAGAAGCGTCGGTAACCACGTATGCCTTGTTGGATATTGGGTTTGATACTACGTTGCTCGGTGAACCTATTTCAAGAGCATTCGGTTTGTAGGGACGGAACCTGTGCAACACCATGCAATAAAGTGTCAGCTGAGTTACAATCCTTGAATTAGGAGCATCCTATCTCAGCTGGTTCAGTGTATACGGTGAAACAGCTGCCATTGGTGCATTCTGACGTCGTCCAACAATCTGAGATAGATAAATGGGCTCACATAAGTGACCTTCCATTTGATTGCTTAACTGGAGGTGGCGTAGGGATTCTAACAGGATACGACGTCTCCGAAGCACACTGGGTACTGGAACAGAGACTGGAAAGTGGCAATGAGTCTTATGCGGTTAAGACCATTTTCAGCTGGAGTCTCCGAAGTCCGTGTCGTACCGTACCCCGGAATGAGCATCGTGTAAACCTCGACGAATCACGTCAGGTCTCGTTGGATGATTTGCTCCGAAGAATGTGTGAGTTGGATTTCACTGACGGAGGCACTTCGGAGGACAAAGAGCTTTCTGTAGAGGATAAACAAACATTGGCTATGACTGAAATCAGTGTAATATTTAGGGACGGTCACCATGAGACAGGCATGCCGTGGAGACAAGAGAGATGGGTATTGCGCAGCAATAAAGAAGTGGCTGAGAAACGCCTTGCTTCATTGAAGCGAAGGTTGATTCGAGACCAAAACCTAAACGCTGGTTATTCGGCCGTGATAAGAGAGCATATCAGGAAAGGCTACATAAGTAAGAGCGTTACAACTACAACAAGGAGATGGTACATGCCACACCATCCTGTACTTAATCCGAATAAGTCCGGTAAGGTACGGATAGTCTTGGATTGTGTCGCTGAACACCGAGGTATGTCGCTCAACAAAACCTCACTCCAGGGTCCGGATTTGGATAACAGTTTGTTAGGAATACTTGTGCGTTTTCTCAACTACACGGTAGCAGTCTCCTTTGACGGTGAAGAAACGTTCCTGCAAGTTAGAGAACCATGTCGCGATCGCAGTGTATTAGGCCTTCTTTGGTAGAGTTCTGATTCGTTTGAAGAACCGCCGGATACCTAAGAGCTGAATGTCCATCCTGCTATAGTGACATCTTCGCCACTTTTGGCCAGTTTAGCACTACAAAATGTATCTGTGGTTAATCAGCAGCTGTTTCACTCGAAGACTGCGATCTCAGAGAAAGAGAACCTCTACGTTAATGATTGTCCAGTGTCATTCGACTCAATATCCGAGGCCGAGCCGTGATAGATAAACTTCGAGCGATGCTGCGGTTGTGTGGGTTTAGACTCACCAAGTGGGTCTTTAACTGTAATGAGACCATTGAATATTTACCCAATGAAGAATAACGTGTTGATTCCCGGAGCCTTGGACTCCACAAATGTGAACACCAACGAGCTCTGGGCCCGAGGTGGCATGTGTCAAACGACCACACCCGGTTTCAAATCAACCTCCCTCACACCGGCTACACAAAAGGAGGAATATTAAGTTGTGTGGCTTCGTTATACGATCCCTTGGGAATAGTGTCACCAGTGTTGTTGCCGGCTGGTAGATTTCTTCAAGACCTTTGTCATCAAGGCTTCCGTTGAGACTCCGATATAAAGGGGTGTGACCTGGTACGCTGGGAAGGTTGGCTGAACGATGTCGAATCCATAGACAGCGTGGTATTGCCCAGATGCATGGTTCCTGGAATTTCCTCAGCAAACCTTGCCGAATTGCATATGTTCTGTGGTGCGTCTGAAGTCGGTTACGGAGCAGTGGGCTATTCAAGGGTGGTTGTCTCGACTAATGATATTCAATTCGGCTTTCTGAACGGTGCATTTAGAGTGACCCCAAAGACGACAGTTACGATACCAAGGTTGGGGCTCACGGCAGCCGTTCTGTCGTCCATGCTGATGTATTTCCCGATTCGTGAGTTGACAGTTCCAATAAGTATTACACTACCTACAGAACACTTCATCGCGTTTCTCAACCTTTGTTGTCAGAAGTTGGAGGCTCATTCACAACCTCACTTACGTCTACCACTGAAGGCTTGTGCCTTCAGATTTCAGTCTGGCCGATGTGGCGTCTAGGGGAATATCACTAACCTTGAGTAGGGAGATGAAGCTTCAGCTGCGAGGGACGAGCTTTTCGTTGAACTCAGAAGAACACTGGCCAGAGATGCCAACTCTCGCATGCTTGTTAAAAGACAACCCAGAGACCAGATGTGCTCTCGCGGTTACTACGACACAACCTTAATTTTATTCTGGACTAACTGGTACCAAGATACTCTAGTTAGACTAAGTCACTGCGGGCCATCGCTTGGTTATCACGTTATGTTAACATGGTGTCCGTGGTGATATGTGCTGAACAAAGTGCGTCACTTAGAGTGGGACCCCTTCCTGTGTCCGAGGTTAATGCCTCTTGTCACAGATTAACAATGTTTGTGCAAGAACGTAAGTTGTTCAAGGAACTTAGGGTCCTGTAGCCGTCCACCATAAACCCTCGCAAGGTGGGTAGACTTAAAAATTGCGGCCAGCTTTGATGGATGAGGCACAATATGTTGGCAATAGAACATGACCACATAATGGAGATAATGCGAACCTGTTAATCGTTCCCTGTCACAGTGCTGCCTTTCGATGCGCCACCACCATGTATCTGAAGGGCACCTGGGTGCCTCGCATGTGCTTGCCAGCTACAGGAGACGGTTTGGGAGTTGGAAAGATATGGCTGCCGTTAAACGAGTATTAGATGAGTGCTGTCACTGTATGAATGTTTATGCCAAACAGTACACTCAAACGATGGCGCCAATTCTATCAATGAGAGCGTCGACAGACGGCAACCCATTCAGGTACTACGAAGTGGACTATGTCGGTCCGTTCAAGGTGCGTGTAGGAAGAAACGAGCTCAAACGTTATGGCCGCCTATTTACCTGTTTGCAACCTCTCGCCATTCACATAGAAGTAGCCCATTATGTCTATGGACTCCTTTCCCTTGGCCTTGGTGCGATTTTCCGAAAGACGGGGCAGGCTGAAGGCCATTTGCAGTGACAACGGTTCCAACTTTATTGGAACCGACTTAGAGCTGAAACGAAGTTTACAACATTTGAACCAGTGCACGTTGACAAATAAGCTATCGAATCAAGAGATTGATTGGTATTTCAATTCTCCGGGTGCAAGTAATCGGGGCTGAGCTTGGGGAAGAAGGATTCGAACGGTAAGACGAGTGCTGTCGTCGGTAACACAACAAGAAGTAGCGAAGTAAGTGTCACTTAACACATACATGATGAAATCTGAGAGAATTGTCATCGATAGGCCACTTGTCTCTGTTCATGACGATCCACATAATTTTCAGGTGCTCCGACCCAGTGATTTGCTGTTGTTGCGCTTGAATGTAGACTTGATTGCGGATGGGGTAGCATTGCATAAGCGTCACACACAAGGCTGAAGACAAGTCCAACATTTATCTCCTGTGTTTTTGAGACGGTGGCGGCGTAAATATCTACCCCAGTTACAAAGTACACCTAGGTGGTTGAAGTCCTCCCGTGATTTTCAGGTAGGCGATGCAGTTGTTCTTTACGGAAAGTCCTCCATGGGTGTTTGGCTTCCTGGTGTAATCAACGAGGTATTTCCTGGTAATGATGGACACACATGTCAGGTGTCAGCAAGAACTTCAAATGGCACTGCTGTTGGACGGGGCATCAGATCACTGTGTTTTCTAGAAGTGTACGCAGAATAACACCAGGTTGCTACGGGCAAGGCAAAAAGTACAGATACTTTCACTGAACCGGTCGATCACTGCTGTTCCTACTGCCACCTCGAGTTTAAAAAACCAGCTGGTTTTCGGGGCCCAGTGTTGATTTTGTTAAGGTCTGTTGCAGCATTTTGGGATGGCTGTGTTTTTTATTAGCGTTTGAAGATGGCCTTATGTTTTATCACCTTCCTTAAAACCAAACTGCATGAATCATCTTTATTCTTACACCAGCCACCGCAACCGTTTCACTTACTCGTAATCAGTCTGAGCCTTGTCAACATTAAACATTCTTCTTCTGCATTTTTTCCTGAGTAGCCCATAATTCTTATCATTTCTCGATGCGCAATCAATCGACTTGCTCCGACTCAACAAATGACCATTTGTTTGAAAGAGTTTAATTCCGTCTTATCGTCCCTCATTACTGTACAGTGTCTGGCTGCCGATTTTTTTTGTATGGGCACATTCTTTATTCAATTTCTGAGAAATGTTTCGGTTCGAGGTGAGAGATTCAAATTTCATGTACATTGATTCTATTAGCACTATAGTAAATTCAGTTTTTATGAGCGATTTCCTATTAACCGTTTCGAATATGTCATCTTCTGTCACTAGATATTGATAAAACCACATTTGGATCAACAAATTGCGCGTAATTTGGTAGGAACTTGAATTGTTAGCGACCGACTCAATAACCACATTTGTTTTTTTATTTGCTATGTTGAAGTTTCGATTGTCAATAATTCAATTTTTGTCCATATTTGCTGAATCATTTGTTGGAACGAGTAGGGGTATTGACACCTACCTCAATTCAGTCCAGATCACTTCAGTTCACTTCAGCTTCCAAGACAAAGCGGCCTGAGTCGTGTGTCCTTAACCAACTACGGGCTCCAAGCCCGCACACAGTGTTCCGAGTGTGACTCTACATACGTTTTAAAGAGCGTCGACATTAACTCCGGCCCTCTTAAGGCGAAAGTTTTCCTCAACATACGAAACGCTCCATTTTTTTCTGGCCGCCACTAGACACTGCTTGAGGACTTTGAATTTCCTCGCTATGATCACTCCTAAATCCTTTAGTGTCTCTACTTTGTCTAACTCCTCACCCTCTCCACCCTGATATCTATCCGAACTTGGTCGTTCCTCATCAGGTAGCTGAATATAATGGTCTACATTTAAGGGTTGCTGCTACTCATCTGACAACCCCTGAGCAGTATTTAGGTTCTCCTAAATGCACGCGCTGTTAGGATTTCTTATGACCTACACACCGCCAGCAAAAATGTAGCGGGAATCCTTCAGATTTTTAGTGAGACAACAAAAAGAGTAACGGTCCAGGCAATGATACGAACCTCCTGTGAATCCTTTCCCTGATCTATGTGCGCGAAAGGTGAGCTTCCCCATAAAGTCCTGTAGCCATCGCACCAGACTTGAACAAAGACCGAGGGTCTCTGGTTTGAGGATTAGCACCCGGTGGTTCACTGGGCCGAATGCCTTCCTGGAATCCAAGTAGCGAGCTTCGACTTTCTCTTCCCCTTCCCAATACAACATTGTTCTGATCTCATCCTGTAAGTAAATCAGGTCGGTGAAATAAAACGTATGCTACACGAATCCCTGTTGGTATGAAGACAGGAGGCTAATCTCGGTGAGGTGTTTCACAACCCTATCCCTACCTCCATTCAAGTTTCAGGATAACTGACGTCAGACTTACTGGTCGGCAGTTTCCTACTCCAAGTTTCTTTCCCTCCCTATGGATAGGAACAAACCCGTGCTTTTCTTCAATCATCTGGAAGGACGGCTTTCTAGATGGCGAGATTAAACAGTTGCGTGGGGGACTCGTGCAAAACATCGTCTAGGTATCTCAGTATCCTTGAACGGATACCGTCTGGTCCTCCGCCTTATTCACACTTAGTCTACCCAACTTATCCTTCGCTTCACACTCTTCTACTTCAGCTTCCTCCACTGCGGGTCCTCTTGCAATCACTATTCTGAGTCAAACTGCCGTAGTTCCATAATGTAAGATGTACAGCGCCTCAAAAACTTGCGGGAAGTTTCCGCCTTTTGTGACGCTGATTCGACATTATTGCCCGCAGTATCAACAGTGTTATCCAATCTTCTCTCTATGGCTCCTCTGGACTGGACACAGCTAAAAAAGAACACGGAGTTCTTATAGTTGTTCTCCATAAGATCTGTCTCAGATTTGGCCCCACATTCCTTTTGTAGTTCAGAATACTTCCTTTTAACCGCCTTGTATTTGAAAAACCTGATATGCCCACCTGAGGGTCGTGGAAGGCGCGTAGGATTGCAGGTTCTTATGGCCGCTGGAGGGACTCCCAATTTGTTCTCCAGAATGACACGTAAGCAAAAATCAATACAGCTGTTCCCGATGGACTTTTCTCAAGGTTTGCTTTATACCTAAAAGGCTGCACACAGATAATGAAAACAGGAGACTATAGCTTGACGCTCAGACCAGTCACCAGTGGGGTGGTTCAAGAAAGCGTCCTGGGACCATTACCCTTTCTTATGTATATAAATGATATAATCGGTTATCAAGCATGGTAAACTATTCCTATTCGTTGGTGATATCAACCTAGTCTACACTGTTCCTCCAGGTTATCTCAGTTCTAGTGTGAAAAATATACAGAGAATTCATTTCATTAGAGTCTTGGTGACAAACTTAGCTGCTGAAAGTTTTAGTCAAGAAATCCAACATCGTTACGCATGTTTGTCATATAACAGAGGACCTAATACAGCAAAGCGGTCATGATATAACAAATGCCTTTTCAGTGCGCGACCTGAGTAAACGTTACCCAAACTCAATCAACTTTGCTGAACATATATCTTTCTTAGTAGCTGAATCTAGACGAACAATAGGTTAAAACGAGCAAATTCTTCTCTTCTGCTGCTCGGCCACACTTTTATAAACTATGCATATGGCACCAATTCGAATACTGTACGTTCATGTAATCACCAGTGCGAGTCTGATAGGCTAGATCTGGAAAGCCTCCAACGTGCATTCACGAAAAGTTTACCGGGCTATTGATTTTCTCTGTGCTAGACAGAACGCTGCTAGACGATTGCACTCGATCCCCCTTGGCTACTAGGACTCAAATTGAACCTTGTGGTCATATATGGTTTATTTTATGGCGATAAATTCACCCTCAATTTTGTGATCCGCTTGCCACACAACTGAAAGTAACAACCTCAGAAAGAAGGAATATACTTTGACGGATTTTAAATTCTGAATCCTCCGTTCAAAGTTTTTCATAGTGAAATATTCTTACGTTTGAAACAAACTCCTAAACGCAATTACAGCCAGTAGGAAGATGCGTCAACTTAAGCGAATCTGGGACTTTTTTGACAATAGCTAACGTGATGTCCATTTTCATATCTTTAAAAACGGACCTAGTAACATCTGAAGGGAACCCTCTGTGACGCGCAATGTTACGTCACATAATCTTCAAATTGATTACAGCTGTCAGTTTCATTATTGGAGCAGGATAGATCCTGTACATGGCTATGTTTAAAACTTGCACATAAACAAGAAAACATATTTACAGTCAACATATATGGGTGTAAATATGAATACACCTATTTGTACTTACTCAGTCTTCCTGGTACGCTCTTAATTCATACATAATGGCAACCAGCTGTGTGGGGTTACTGGTCACTAGGCCATAGCTCGGCGCACTAAAACTGTTTGGAAATAAAAGAAATACTTGACGTGTTTGTCTCAGATAAACGCACAAATATCTCGCGCTTCCATTCCTGTTTCTTCCACTCCTAACAGACCACCTGGCAATCTTTATGTGTTGTTGAACACCATTTCCAATCTATCGACATAAAAATTCAGCAGTAGTCATATATTAGAAAAAGCCGTTAGTCGACCTCATTTCCGCGTTACATGATAACTGCTCGCTAATGCAATATGTTTTATTGACCAATACAAATTTATTAACTTTTTATGAAAGGTTGCGCTATAAACTTACGTCATAGTTCATCTGATCACTTTACATTCTCCTATTGACCACGAAACTCTGCGTTTCCTTATTAATTCTACAAATATATATAATGCGTGAAAATATTTCACAACGTCCAGATACTCAAAATCCCGTTGGTTGGACAGTTCACGAGATTTGCAAAGTTTCTTCGCTTTTGGGCAACTAACGAAGTCCTGTCTAGATGTCCGCCCAGTTTTCCGTAGAACCCCGCGCTGTCCTGTCTCCTCTTCTCTCGTCAAATTTTTCTACACCTTTTCCCGAGGTCACTTACATAACTAATGGTGAAATCCTTCGATTTTCCTTTCCTTCGTCCTCAGTCACCCTTTTTTGACATGAACCTCATTATCGGGTCAGGGATCGCCTTGTAATTTGCAACCTGATGTAACTACTCAGTTTTTACCGAATCCTGGAGATGGTGAGAATTACCACTTTAGAAGCACCAGTTTGAAATGTTTTCCATGAACCGAAATTTTTCCCTGTCAGTGTATTCGTCTCTTGCTATTCGTACAATTGGTTTGCTGTCCTATTATTAATTCTGCGTCTGGTGTGTGTTTACGTTTATCTCCCTACGGTATAAACATTACTCGCGCTCATCCGAGTGTGTTTCTCACAGGCGAAATAAGTAATATATCATCATTATTAAGAAAGAATTTTCTTCAGGGCCGTCTGGCGGGTTTTGGGACAGGTTACTCGAGAGATAATTTTTGGACAGTTTTAGTGCCCTCAACACTTGTGCCTGTGCCTGGGACGTCCATCGTTGTAGCGCCAATTGCATAGACGCTTTCCACTATTAGCGCAGAAGCCTGAGTGGACACTACGGAAACAGAAACTGCGACCTTAGTCTCCAGTCGTAGCTTTCCGTCTGTCATGATTTGTGACTTAGTTCTAGCCCGCTGCTCGTGCTTGATTTTCTCTTGCCGACAGCGATTGCGAGACACACCTTCTAGGTAGATGTTGTCGGGCTTCGGAGTCGCTGTTTTTCCCACAACTGTCTGGTGGCCGAGCACGACTGGTGAGGTTACCAAAAGACCAAGTGACTTTTAGTTGTCTCGGCGCACGGCCTGCTCGCAACTACGAGGTTTGTGACGTTCAGAGAGAATGGAGATACTAAGACTGACTTTGTTAGCTCGGTTAGAGATGCAATGGGGAAGCGGCTTCATAAAACAACTCTGCTTTCTCTGAGAGCCTTCTCTTTCGTTTGCATCGCAGCTCCATCTATGTCTGTAATTGACAGAGCAGCTGCCTTCTTGGTGACTGCAACACCAGAGACGGCAAGCGTTATGTACTTCCAACCTCCCTTCAGGTAGAGTACGTTGGTACTCATCCATCCTACTGCCCATGGAATAAGTAAAAAGAGATGCGGAATTAACAAGAACCCCACATTTCCATTCGTAGGTTTTTTGCGTCACTACTTTTCGTGGTGCGTGCGTGACCAGTCAGGACAAAGCGGCACTTTGACTGGCGTCAAACCTGCAGCTCATGCAGATATATTTGAGATATGGAGAAGCTAGCTGCTGACACTGGTCTTTGTTGAGGCCAATGCATTTGAAGTGATACTACTTTCCGCAATGATAGTACTGCATACCGTCTTGTACGGACAATATACACCCGTAACGGCCGCAAGTGTTGACTGCCACGGCCAGTGTATGCTGATTCCCAGCACTGATATATCTGATACGAGTCACTGTCAACGGGAACAAGTACTATACAATATTAGATATTTAGTCCTCAGTGATTCCAGAAAGACATGACAAAGTGAAAAACTAGATATTGTACAACCCAAATAATACAATATGCAATGGATCAGTATGCTATTCGATAACTAATAACTGCAACCGTATGCAATTTTTCCATGCGTACGGCACCAATAGAGTAAAAATATGTGTAATCAATGACAACGAAAATAATTGAACCAAATTTTGCTTTGCCCACGTCAAAGTTCAAGGCGTTTGGTGAAAACACTAGATGATACCGGTCATCGTGTAGCCGTCAAGGTAACAGACGCTTAACCTAGCAAGCCGGCGCATTCTGACAACGGCGGCCGTCGGCCAGACACAAACTAATTACTTTTCTTTCCGGAAGGTTTGACATTCGCGGTGAACTTTTGATCGATACGTGAGCGGAGGTTGGCTTCATCCCACAGTTACTAACGAGACGTCGATCAGATCTGGGTGCAACACTTTGAGCTGCAAACAGTACGCCTGTCAAAACTTTCGGCAGTTGACTATTGAGCAAGACTCGGTGGTTTTCGGTATGATTTCCACGTAGGTGTCACTCCCTCCCATATCATTCTTATCGACTTGCCTAAACATTTTGTCGTGCTATTTTGCACCCGTTGAGCACGTCTAGTTAATACCCTGACGAAACTCGAATTTCGGGTTAACCGTCACACTCGACTGTGATCAGTTCAACGTTTTCCAACCCCATATTTTCATTCTCATAAGAAGCGTTTAACCGAATTCCTGCAGCTTCTTTAACCCGCTAACGAACTATCGGCAGTGGCTACCGATGTCGGGTAACACATCACCACGGGATGGCCGCTGCTTTAAAGTCGTTCACGACACTAGCGCTCGATGAGCCAAAACCTCCCAGTGTTTGAGCACATGACTTAACTCGGTATTATCCCTCAGTCCAAAAATGGATGACTGAAGACGACGTGGTGACCATCGGTCACTAAAAACGCGACCACTCCCGATAGGTATTCAATTTCTCACGTCTAAGACCTGACGGCAAATCTATTAGAAAAATAGATATTCGAGAAACTCGATTTGGTTTGCGTTTATGCTCAGATTCCAGTAAGCCCCTGGGGTGTCCTGAAGACAGCAGCTTTAGCACCCTTCGAGCTTTGCGCATTCTATTTTAACGACGCTGCCCAGGCCTCTCAGCGTTATGCACACGACGTGTGCCACGAGCTGCATGGTGTTTACCCGTACACGGACGATATTTTGGTCGTCAGCTCACCACAGGAGGAACACTGCGCACATTTTCTGTAGTTACTGGCCCGAATTTTGTGTCACGGGGTTGCAATCCATTTAGTTTGACGATTGGTTGAAACTCCTTGCCTAACTTTCTTGGAAAACGGCACACCGGCGAGCGGGATGGAATCTCTCTTTGAAAACGTTCAGGCAACAGTTAACCATACAGAGCCAACCTTTCTTGAACACACTGGCTGGCCCAATGGCTTACATGGTGTGCATCAGCGTTTTGCTCCTGATGGTGCAGCTGCGCGCCAACCTCCTGGGAGACGATTGAAGCTCATTTTCGTTTACAACCACCGCACGTAGCGCCCTTATCAAGACATGAATGGCAATCGTTAATATAATGCCGCCTTCACATCATGCGCCCGCTCCTGCGATACTAACTGTGGATGCATCAGACACGGCTGCGTATGCAGTGCTGCAGCGGCAACTCGGTAACGCTTGTTGCCCGCAGGTTTTGTCTTTATACGCTTATAACGAGCCAGAGGAATTTAGCAGAAACATTTCTCGTTATTCACCATTTCTGATGTTTCGTCAGCATAGTTCATAAATCGACACCTTAGTCGACATCACAAAGAACACTGCTATACTGGTCAACGGTCGGGAAATGGGGCATATCCGTGCGTCATGTTCCCCCTAGCCAGACTAGGCTTACTATTTGTGACACGTTGACAATGTCCCTCGCCCTTTTATCCCGTTGTTTTTACTGCAAAATGCCATACGTTGCACAGCATCTTGCCCAAACATATGATTCTCGGCCAAGATGGTCATCAATGGATAAGCCGGTGTAATGTCAATAAAAACATTGGCGCTTGACTCACGGCGTGATTACAATTTTGACAATATAGGTCAGTAAATTTCACGCACCCCGTTGGGTAGGTGTGCCACCCTTAATCAACGTGTTCATATACATGTTAAACTAATCGGACCCTTGTTCCATCACAGCAACGTACTGAATCGTTAGTGGACAGAAATCAAATTGTTTTATTCAGAATTACTGCCTTTAGACTTGTTAGGTATCCGAAACATGTACAAAGTCTACCCATATGCTGTTACAATCTAGAACACACGTTAAACTGCGAGCTCTGAAACGTAGTCAGCCCAGAGTAGAACAGGAACACGTGTCGGCGGTAGTGCGTAGCTTTATCGAACACGAGAGAATAAATCATATTAACGCTGAAGCATAGACAAGACAAACAGTCAGCCATTCGGTTGTGTGAGTAACACGATTGGATCGTTCGAGGCCAGGGTGAGAGGGAAGGGCACATGCGTGCACGGATAGACAGTTGACGTGCGGATAACGGCAGGCGCGGATACCGCATATACCAAACCTGTCTAGTTAGTAAATGGTTGCCGGTTGCGTTTACTCGAAGAATTGATTCACTCATACACAAGGGAGCCCACCGAGTTCGACGATCGTGGTGAGCGCTTGATGATTGACGATGCCGGCATGCGTCCATCTTGTCTGTGAAATTTTTCTAACATTCTTGTCCTTTCAGTTGTTTCTTGATCTTTGTTGCGGCTTCGTACGGGCCCATTCGGAATAATCAGACGATATGGCAAAACTTTGTATTGTGGCGCGGCGGTAGTTACGATGTTATGCCTACAGACGGAACGGAAATAAGAGTTTACGAAGGTGCCGGATATGAAAACCGATGCACGGCCATCATCAGCTTCTCTGACTGCTGCTTCGTGTATACTTAATGTTGACTCGGCCGCGGTCGCAACTTCGCCAGCATAATCGATACAAAACCGTAAAAAACAAAGGTTGTTGGAAGTTGCGGAAACCAACGCGATTTGTAACTTACGTTGTCTGTCGCATGTAGCTTTTTGCTGCATATTCCAATCCCGTTCACTTTAGGCGGATAACATGTCACGGCTTCTGTCGTCAAGCCGTCCGTCAAAAATACAAATCCTTTTTTTGGACCACCGTCGAAGCGGACACACGGTGAAGTTATCTTTTCCCATTGACCAGGGCTTTATGTTTGGGATACTGTTAATCAATCACTCAGCACCTACGTGAGACATGGGCGAGGTCACGCCTTAACAGCTGAGCGCGGAAACTGAAAAAGTTACGAGGCAACTGAAGGAGGACCGCTTATGATGGACTCGACCAAGGCTGCGATCATATTATATAGTTAGTCTAAACCAGTAAAAGTCCCTACCGCGTGAAAGTGGGCTGTCGACTGACTCTTCCAGTGCTTCCTAGTTATCCCTGAATGTTAACCCACAAAACTAACGAATTTCGATTTTCTTTAATCCATTCTCTTTCCATCTCACCGACTCTCGGCACTGATTGGGGGACAGGAGTAAACTACACCACGCAAATTCGTATCAACCGTTTTCGTTAACTGATCCGTTGTTGCCTTGTCAAACTCAACTTTCTAGTTGACTTGCAGTTTATTGGACTTGAAATTCGTTGTTCAACAGTTTGACCCAATCCATCGATGGTGCCGCTTAGCTTGAAGACTTAGAAGGATATGCCGGAGGGGAGGCAAGTTCCACAAACTGATGGACCCATCTTTTTCATAATGTAGCTAATGTTAAGCGCAATGCTGGTGCGCAGTCAACTTTTACTACTGCTAAGCTTAAAGAAAAGCATTCGATCAGAGATAGAATGAGAGAAAGCTCTAACACAGGCCACATAACAAGTGGTGACAGCCAGACATCTTGAAAAGCCTAAAAGAGCGCCGCTTGTCTTATGACCGGGACAACATCAGAGGCCGTCGTTGGATGAGCTACAATATTATGCAGGCCCGCTTTTTAAGAAGTTTTTGGCAGAGTTTTGGAATTACGTTTTACATGCCGTCTATGAGCGAGCTTTTCTGTCAAAAACGGTCTCCCCATCCTTGATGAAGTCCACTTATTTAACAAAAGTCGAGTGGACCCATTTTAATGGCAATCCAGTTATACACCGCAAATTCATGGAGCAATTGCAACATTATACTGAAGCTGGGCTGACAAACTGCTGACAGCAAACAATCTATTTGTTGCGCTATTGTCCAGAAAGAATTTGCGAGGAGACTGAGGACTGTATATTGTTACTGCTACCAATGACATGCGTGAGGACGAGAGAAATAATGCATTACCTTCTGGGCAGCCGTATAGTGTTCTCAGAACTCGAACCGGTGGGCTATTCAGAAAAGTTCGAAATGACGGGATGACACTTCAGCCCGTTTGCATGAAAATTTGTAGCATTGCCCTCTAGCAGATGGACTATGAATCTAAGTTAAAGCCTTCCCACACATTGGAACTGACTATAAAGGGCCACCCTTTAACCTATAGTCTCAGTGGACCAAGAAAACAGACCAGATCAGATCACGAGGGAGCCGGCCTACGTTTATCAGTTTCAGTGAGTCTGTTTTGCAGTGCGCTATAGTGGCGTGGGACAGATTTAGACAGACTGCAGAGAGTAGTCCCGCTTGTGGCAACGTCTGTGTAGATGCGGCTATGGAAGGAGTAAATGAGAACATTCGTGATTAATGATTTTCGCCACCACAACTTTTGTTCTGTGGCCCGAGGATTTTGGACAAGCACAGACCTCTGGAGGACACATCTAGTTGACGCGGTTCGATTTACTCGTTGATAAAGGTGACCTTATCGGTTACTGCATGAACCTTGGAGACAAACGACGCAAAAGCCCTCATCCAGTAGCAGTGGTGAAAAGTGCGCACGACTTCGAGTGTTTCCAGTGAACGAAAACATTTCATCAGGTTTCGGCAAAATTCATGAATTCCTTGATAACGGCTCAGACACAGCCGTTTCTTCGGTAGGCATCACTGTGCTATGAGTCAGTCGAGCTTGACAATCACATCACTCAGGGTGTGCTGAAGCACAGCTCAAGTTATCTCCGTCATCTGTGGATAGAACAGCTGGGGTCGCTGAGGTGTATGCATAAAAGCTTTGCTGTTTCTGCCTTCGGCTTTATCGCGAAGCGTGTATAAGCGGTGAAATTACTTTAGAGGAATAAGACTCGGAGGGATTGACCAAACTGACTCTAGTATATTCAATAGACGTGAGGCTCCACATTCACGCGATATGCTTTACCAAAGAACCAGCCGGTGAAAGCAGACCTGCGTGATAAAAACCCAGCTTGACCGGATGACTTGTGATCCACTGAGTAAATATATCAAATCATATACCTCTGGGAGTCGTTTATCGAGAAGGTCCCTAAGTTGTAGAACAGCGTAAACACCGGCACAACCAAGAGTTTGATGATTCAACAAACGGTACAAAATCCTATTCACAAAAATGGGCTGGCTCTACTAATGTCTGAGGCATGTTCACCTGGTTAATGGTCATTCCAAAGTTACAATAATTTAGAGTTGTGAGTGTTCTTTTGCCTCCTAATCGAATACTAGCTTTGAAACGTTCAAGATTTCCATGAAACCGCCTGTTGCGTGATAAAGAACTGCATTTGGGTTAGGTCACTTTAAAATAGGCTACCAATACCAGACGGCAAATCGAACAGCCACCTGATAATTTTGAGTGTGATTAGTCAGTCAGAGAGTAATCATGTCACCCCACCTTAAGAAATATGATAAGTTTTGTGTGGTATTTGACTGCGTTGCAAGATATAGCGCCACATCTTTGAACGATCACATATTATGAAGACCGAACCTCACCTCTTGAATTGTACAAGTGTTGCTAAGGTTCGGAGTTTATATGATTGCGGCAGCACCTTATATGGAAAAGATGCTATTGCAAGTTCGTGTCTCAGAAGCAGACTGTAACAGTCTGAGGATACTTAGGTGGCAAAGCTGAATTTACGGAACAGTAAACGACAGTATATCAATTTGGAGCTACCTCATCCTTCGTTTGCGCGACTTTTGCCGCCAGAAGAACAACAAAGTTATGTAAGCACTGGGGTCAAGCTGTTTCAGCAGACTGCCATCCGTCACTTTTGTTAGATAAGCCTTCGGCAATCAACTTTATTTGAAGGTTAACGTTGTTGCTATCCAAAGGAGGATTTTACTTGACCAAATAACTTAAGGGTAGCGACAAAGTTCTCGACAGTGTCGCTGTTTCTGAGCGCACTGCGGGTGTGAGAGAAATAAGCGACGTTATTATAGAGAACTAAAAGTGTTTTAATTCCCAATTTAATACCAGCTTGAAACGTTCAAATAAGTAAAGACATATCACCATCCAAACATACGCTGAGTATCAGTTGGAACGCTAAATGGGACCAGCTTATTGTCAGTTTCACACTGCCCGTAAGATCAGCCACAAGGGGAGGT
>JTDE01005265.1:11744-25960 GCA_014338405.1 Paragonimus skrjabini miyazakii
TCATTTAGGTCTTGTTTGGCTTTGTTTTCATGTTAGTCACACGTTCACGACTGACGAGAGTGTCCGAAATGAATTCATATCGTAAGCTGTGTCTTCTTTCTATTCTATTCAAATTATATAATATACTTCGACATTCTTGCAAGCGTTGGTTGTTCCGATTCATGCGTCTTGCGCTGAGATTGGTAGCTGCTCCGTCCGGTTGACTTAAACTATGATCAACGCTCAAGTATGCAGTATACGTTCACATTATTCGTTACTCCCTCCAGTTGACATAAACTATGATCAATGCCTAAGTATGTGGTATGCGTTCGCACTACTAACTGCTCCGTCGACTTCACTTAAGCTATGCTCAGCGCCTAATTATGCCATACTTATTCACCTTAATTGCTGCTCCGTCCAGTTGACCTAAAATATGCCAAACTGTGCTCCATGCTTACACACCTATAACTGCTCCGTCCATCTGCCCTACCTTACGAGTTGTGCCAAACCGTTCCCTATGCTAAAACACAGGTGGACGAGTGAAGTCACTAGGGAGAGAAACACCAGGATAGAATCTTGAATTATGTGTTTGATGATTGTGGATAAATGTACATACTACCTCCACTTTTTCCCAGCACAGAATGTATCCTTCGGTTTTCATATGTTACTGGTGTTCTCCCGGATGATTGAAACCGTGTATCACATGAAGTCTTCATCATCATGTCGTTCATCGCAAGTGATATCTGCAAGAAATCTGTGTACGCATATATGAAGGGACTTACTTTCTGCAATTATATCAACAGGATAGTTTCTCCAGATGATGTTGACTCGCGTTTTCTTCGGCCCGTGTGAAAGCGTCACACTGTCAGCTGACCGGTCTAGGTCAGCATTCGTTGTGGGTAGTGTGCTAGACTTGCATTCCGTTATCGCTGGGGAAGTGCGAACAACGGCTGGAGTAGATGGAACTGACAAAAATAAGGATTCAAAACATGCACTTACCAGGCGATTGAGGTTGAAGCTGATTGCCACAGAATGGACACTCGTTTATGTCTGCCACTTAGATACGTTTGGAGTGAAAAATCAGCTGATCGGTATCACAGCAATAACCGCCCATCGTTACCGGGTCGCCGCAGTGTCCACATGGCAGTCCTGAGGCATTTTCACCTACCTCGGTTGCATACCGTTTGTAGTTGAACCCATCACGAAGTTGTATAAAGATAAGCCAGTATTAGTACGCTCCACTATCTTACTGGCGAAAGCAATCCACTGCCGTGCGGCTGTTGCAGTCATGCAGTTTTTTGAGTACGTGATTAAGGGCTTTATGGTGGCGGTTGAAATTGGTTGCAGCAAGCGGCCGAAGCTGCCAGCCCACCAACCGCCGAATCGGCAAATTGTACTCTGCAAGCCACCGCTCATGAATGGTGACTTCACCTTTGTAAAGAAAAATGAACACTACAAAACACCTTACCGTAGGGGTAGAGATGTTTACGAAACACCGACAGAATGTGAATGCATGAAAGCCACATTGTACGGTAAAAAGTGCATTCACATGTGCCGTGTACGCTATCGACGACGAAAGCGCCGCCATCTTGTTGCACTTGAAACTGCAATGTTCAAAGTGATCACTAGAGAAGTGCTTACCCGGCACTCGGACATTGTTTCGAAAGGGAGTCGTGGAGTCCGTCCCTTCAGATGTTTTTGGACAAGGTGACTTGCGAACGTCGTCATTCTGTGGAGAACGTTCTTCACGTACCAGTCAACCTCCACAACCTCACGACGGCGGCACCCATAGGTCGTTTGTATTTCATACTCCCGTAGCAGCCACTCACTGTGATTCCATATTTTCTGAATGGCGACGACTAGGAAGTCTCTTGGGCGCGTTCTCTAGCCTATTATTCGTTCGATTGCCTAAGTGGACAAAATCGCCTTGAGCATGGATGGTCCACTTCGGCTTGATGTACAGCTAATTACACAGCATATATTTCAGAAACTTCTTATCCGTTCGGCCGATGATGTACAGATCACGTTTAAACCTACGGTATAACAGTGTAACAGTGCAACTGACTATTCCTCATCTTCGGCCGTAGCTATTCAGTAGAAGAGAAAACGAATGCGAAAAGAGTTTGTCCTACAACAAATATGACGGACGAATTTTGCCCACTTACATGCTTACGTACGGCATCGCGTACATGAAAGTAACACAGAAGGGTGTCGCAACCGAACACTACATTGGCTGCCCTCATCTGCGCAGCCATCTTATCCATGACAAATGTTTTTACTGCAATCGGTTCGCCCATCATTTCACGAAAAATTTCGGAAAGTCTACGTAGTGAAGCATACTTCTCACTCCGAACGTACCCGTACATCACCAGTCGGCTGTGTCCAATACCGTCTGTCACTAGGAACTGATATAACTTTCAACTTCGAAAGTATGGGGAAATATACAATGACATACTTGTGCCTGTTTGTCCCGTGAGCTGCATCCACATTCACAACATGTGGGAAACGTCGGAATAGTTCAATCTGCATTCGCTGGGCGAAACAGATATGCGTGTACCGGTTGCCTTCATTCCTCAGAGTGCGCACCACACCTATAGCACTAATCACCGACAGCACCTCATCAAGGTTCTCTAACACACAGTGGTCAATCTTACGTAACAAACTCATTTGGCATTGCAAGTTTTAACTTGCGGCGGATGTTTCCAACGTCAGCGGTTGTGATAAACATTCCGTAAACATTCGCTAAATACTGCTTAATGTCGGCAGTTGGTGTACTGTACTGGAACAGACTCCTGCACTCGTTCAATTCACCGACGGTGAGTCCTCGACTCTTCGGATAGAACTCATATAGCAAACGATTGAGAGTGTGGTTGAGCTCCTGCTGGAAAAAGCTCACAACCAGACAAACATCTCGTCAGACCACGTGAAATCGTGATCTGCAACATGTGTCACGAGAGCTGGTTCGGTAAAACTAACAACAGTTAACCCGCTAGTCACGTCCCACACTCCTGCATACAACCCTACGCCTTTTGTACTTCGTACAACGATAATAAATCCACGCGGTTGTCAGGAAACCATGTCATCTTACCTTATCGTACTTCAAGGCAGTTTTCGACCTACGACTCGTCTCACGAACATAAATAACGCCCACCTCGTCCATGTACTTATGAAGACACTTCTGAAAGTGTGAGAAGGTGCGAAATTCGCGATCCTCAAACATCGCCTTGAAAATAGCGATATAATCCATTTCCTACAAATAAAAAAGAAACAACTGGGAGTGAAATAGAAAACAAACGGCAAAAGTTGAAAAGTATATTGAAAATAATCTCAGCACTCTTGTGATGGCATTCACACGTGAAATCGACCATAACAACGGCAGACATACCAGTTTTTGAAAAACAATTACGAGGAGGTGGTTTCTAATTACTGGTCAGTTAAAACAAACAGATATGAGGTCATGACGCAGATTTCGACGATTTCAATTTCTGCATCAGCTACCAAGCCATTTAAACGATTTATTCCAGGAAAAAATTTTCCCGAACACGACAGCTCGGGAACTCACGTTCTACCGTTAGTATTCATGTTCCGCTTATTAGCTTGTGCAACAATTTCTGCCACTAGCAAAGGGTTACTTAATCACTCACTTCAAAATTCTCAACCGACTGCTTCGGTCTGTTTAACCGCAGGCCTGGAAAGGGTATCGCGATCCACGACCACGTACGTGCTGGTTGTGGTTTGGCGTGTGAGGCAGTTTCAAGACATTTGGTAACATATTGTACTCGGGATGTTAGAAAAGTTCGCATTATGTTTGCCGCGCGGTCTATTCGCGAGTGATATGACTGCGACGTAGATCTTGGAGGAAAAAGTGCGGTTTATTAGCTCCTTGACAGCCGGTTTCTGACTGATTTGTGTTCCGTGTCCGTCAAAGTGTTGTGAGACCGTCTGTGCATTCTACCCATCAAACATTCAGTTTTCATTCACATCTGTTTTTGTAAGTGAGGGCTGTCTTCGTCCTGCGCGTGTGTAACTCAAAACGTAGTTTAAATTTCTTTGCTGTCATTGTCCAATTATCTTTTTGCTGCATTGGTGTCTTGTGCAATGTAAAATACATACGACTGCTGTTATTTGCGATTTATGATATCCTTACTTCAAACTGCTTAGAACACTTCAGTTGTATCGTTCGTTTCTGTGGTCATTGACTCGCATTTGAAATAGCAGTGCTAAAATTCAGGAGACACTCGCCGGGGCAGCGAGCACCTGCCGTCGCTGCGGATGCAAGATATCTACACAAGACGATATGCATAGTCGTCGGCGCCAGAAGTAGTGCCACTTCGAGTGCCGTCGCTCCGGAAAGACCAGTGCAAGCAGTTGGCTTCTTCAACCGTCCCGCTCATAAGCATGGCTTATAGGTTTGGATACAGTCAAAACGTCGCTCCACGAGGAAATGCGTCAACGCAGAAAACTCGTAACTGGGAATGCGGGACGCATATTAACTCTGTATCTCTCTTAATGGACAGGTGTATACCAAGGGAATCCATCCGAAAGGAAGTGGGAAATAGAATCCTTAAACAAGCACATAGCGTTTACCCCCTAGTATTAAAATCATCAATAAGTCAGCTACTTTTCCATTTGCACACATGGAAAAACCGCAGTAAAAATGATGGAGAAAACCCTTAGAGATAGAAGGGTTGTTTTATGGGGCAGGTTTTCCACAACATCTCCAAGCGAATTAGCCCAATTTGTCCTGTCATCTTTTTTTCTCGAATGCCATGTACCCCGTGTTCTTGAACATGCTGTGCCCATACATACTGTCCCCATGGTAACCTCACCTGCCACGTTCAGCTACGAGACACTGGTTTTGAAACCAGCCGACGCAAACCCAGAAGGTTTGTCTGACGATTGCTCTCTGCAAAAGAGGAAGAAGCGTGATCGGCGGAATAAAGTCAAAGAACTGATCGTGGCCGATAACAAGCTGTAGACAGAGACCAACGTTCTGTTTGCACAGTGTCCACTATGGTACCAGTGCCTGTAGCAAAAAGCGTGGACGCCATTTTCTTAGAAGTCAGTTCAGTGGCCGACCACTCGAGCCCAAAAGAAAGTGCAGAGGACACGAGGATCGTTAAGAAACTCTCTGTTGGTTACGCGCTCAATCGCTTGACCCAAAACCACGAAGTGAGAAGAGACGCGGCAATACCTCTTATTGGAAGAGCGAGGCGAAATGGGGTCACAGTGGCTCTACATTTATTAAACAAAACGACTATGGTAAATAGCCAACAGACACAGAACGAATCAAATGAAACAATCATATATGGCAGTCGGGATGTCGGAGCAAATCACGTTACATGGGCATATCAAAATGCAACGCGAGGAAACACAGCCCAGATAGTGCACAGGCGTTCGACCGCATACCTGCAATCTGGTTGGCTGAGTGGAACCATGCCATCACTCACGACCTGCCGATCGATGTGGCGTGATGTGTCCTGGCTGTTTCGTTAGGAGCTGCGCCTCCCAATACTGTCTTCCCTGTTGCCTATACCAGAGTCTACTGAACGGCTGTATACAGGTCTTCCTTCAAGGTATTCGAAACTAAGGAAGTCCGTTAGGGTGAACTCTCACGAACTAGAAGACACTTCTTTGGCCCTCTCTATTAGACATTTTTATTAGTCGTTTCACAACACCAAACATATTGCTCCTTTGGAGTTTCGCCCCTAGTGGACGAAAGAGTCAAATTTTCCGCAGGTGAAATTCCTTAAACACCCCATTAAAAGAAGATAAACCGCAAGTTACGAAGACAGGAATGCTAGTCAATGGCCCTATAGGGTCGCCGACATACTCCAAGGCGGCGTAGTCGCGCCACCGGCCGAAAAGAGGGGCTGTCACGCCGATTCGGCAAACCAAAATGAGTGCAACCCCAGCGCTTTCTCTAGTCCTCTCCTCAGTCTTAGCTGTAATTTTCAAAGCCATTTCCCGCACTCCATTTCCCCCCGCGAAATCAAATGGGGAAGTAGCTCTTGAGTGCGTACGTACGAACTGTCTTAGTTTGGTCAATAAACTACTAGAAATCAGAAGGCTAATTCACAGCACTCAACACCATAAATTTGCTTCCCTAGAGATCGGGCTCACAGGTGACATCAGCGACAGTGAACTGGGTGGCCCCGGATATCCAGTTCGCCGAGCTGACTCTGATCGAGGGAGAATGGGCTTCTGCGATCTCCCTTCGGCAGTGCTCTCCGACACCTATGGTTATCGGCGGATTTAAGTCCTCTGACAACTGTGACGCTCTGAGGCTTTGACTAGCATTACATGGTCGGTACTCATTCCTTGTGGGGTTATTTGTCGTTCTCCCTTATCCGACGTCTCCGACGACGACACTCTTCATAAACCTAAGCACCTTCCAATGGCTACAAAACTACTCGTCTGCTTATTGTGATCGACTTTAATGCAGCAAAGTTAAACTGGGCGTCAGTTCCTCGACAAGACAGTGAAAGTAGTTTATTGACTGCTTTGTCGAGGTTGGTACGACGGAAAGCGTAAACGCACCATGTCAACGTCCCGACGCGACATCGCTTCAGTCAGATTTACTCTTTGCCCGAACAAGTCATCACTAATGGGAGCCACCTGGTTGAGAGTGTGATCACCAGGCCACCACTTGGACACAGTGACCAATTTTTGCTCACCTTTGTTCTTATCTGCTACTGGTTACAACGACCAGTAAAAAGTCCATAATTCGAAATTTCAATCACTAATTTTAACGGCCTGAGGAGCTACCTAGCTTAACTTCTTCTTGGTTATGACTCCGTGGACCAGAATTATTGCGCGCTTCAAAGCGTGGTTCAGGAAACAGACGACTTGTTTGTACCGAACAAACTGTGCATTCTCTCCTTCCGGCCACTCCTATCACGCAGTGCACGTCTTCTCCTCGGTGACCGTTCCTACTTAATCGAGGTGTATAGGATTATGGGAAGTTCGGAGGGCCTCAGCGCGTTCCACACTTTTTGATATAGGTGCAGACAGAACATCCGTGAACACACCAAACTTGGGAACAAAAACTTCCTATTTAAGCATGCGCGACGTATAGGGAAGAATAAACCCTCTGCTCTTCCTCTGTGACTGCCTAATTAGGAGACTTCATCTGACTCCCTGGCTGTGGTCGAGTTATTCAAAGGGTACTACTCGACAGTCTACAACGTTGCACTGCCGAATCGGCATCTCATCATATCACTGCAGAACTTCATGCAGCCACTCGTTACCACTGAGTTTTCTGCGTGAGATGTTGGAGACCTTCCATTCATAGTTAACTTATATATACCGCTGGGTCCTGGTAAGATCCATCCCAGAGTTATCGACTAATCAGCTGCTAGTCTGGCAGAACCCCATCGTAAACTGTTCAAATGGACACTCCAGGCTGGCATTCTCCTCGGTGCGTGGAAAGAGGCGACGGTCACACCCATATTTAAGGCTGACGACCGGCACTTGCCGGCTAGCTATCGGTCAGTCGGTCTTATTAGCATCCCAGGCAAAATAAGGGAGCTCCCATTAAAACGTGCCATCCTTAACCAACTTTCATCAAACCATCTCTCTTCTTCTACCCAGCGTGACTTCCCTGCTAACTGGTCATGCATAACACAGACGTATCTTCATGAAAAGTTTGATGAAGGCCAGTGATAATGGCGTCATCTAAGATTCTATCATTTCTGACTTTGCCAGGGCTTTTGCCCGTATCTCACATGGTCCCCTGAAATACAAGTTGGAAGCCTATGATAATCAACGAGAAGTTCTTCATTGGATTGTTTCTTTTCTTGATAATAGAACTTTCAGAGTTAAAACCGGATCAAATCTTCCGTCTCCTTCTTTAATTTCAGTGGGAGTTCCCCAACGGTCAATTCCAGGTCACCTGTTATTTTTGATCTACATCAACGACGTTCCGGAAAATATTTTCAAAACCACCCTCCTATATGCCGATGACCTAGACATCTGAAATGCCATTGCTCCCAGTGCATTGCAGATTGATCTTGCCGCGATTAAGCGTTGGTTGGATGATCAGAGCTTCCGATTAAATGACGATAGGTGCTCACATATGTAACTCGGCGACGATCCTGACAATGCCTCCGTGATTCATAGTACATTCGGTACAGCAGACATAAAAATCGATTTCGAGAAAGATCTGGGCATCTGGTTGCCGTCTAACTATCCATTCGCATGTCACTACGAGATGGTGGAAAAAAGGAATTTGCCGCTCTTAGAATGATTGAGCGCACTTTCCCCCGCATAGACAAGAAAGCGTTTCAAAGGCTTTGCGGGGTTTATATAAGACCGCTCCTTGATTATGCTAACCAAGTCGTGTACACCGGCCTGAAGAAAAACATGTTAGCTGTTGAATGTGTCCAGCGCGCCTGTGTATCATCGGCAGACCGTGAATATCTCTGTTATCTTTGAACGTAAAAATTTTTCTAGCTTTTCTTGCTTTAAACTTCCCAAGACGTAGAAAAGGAACGTGCGGTAGCTCACTGTCATAGGGATTGAAGGATAAAAAAACGAAAAGTTGCATTCTACGGTATCCCGGAGAATTGTTGTTGGACTATAACGAAAATCGATGTCATTGACGTGAAAACGTATGCTGTTATTTAAGTTTGGACGTAATTAAGCAGATAAACGTGATTATGTTTTCGTGGATTGAATCGTTGTCAAAACATAGGGACGAAGCTTTTTACAAAACCGCAAACGTAAGGTATGCCTACAAACTTATTTCAATGTAGAATAATGCAAAATAATGAACAAGTTTGGGGTATTTTCTTGGTTATATTTGTGTCGAATTTCGAAGTTCAATCATGTGAAAATCCGACCCAACCCTATTCCCCAGAAATGTCTACCTCCGTATATTCTGTCGCCCATGTTTCTGGCTACTAATTGGACCTTGACCTAAATGATTCTGTTTTATCGCGTCAGTTGACAGTTGTGCGAATAACCAGTCGTTGCTTGTTGTACTTTGCTTGAGTGATAAGTGCATCACATTTTTGGAGCTCGGCTCATCCCCATTGTTTTTGGACTTGTTGACTGGTCGAAAGAACTCTTTTGGGTATGAATGTCATATTATATGACTATAGTTCAACTTCAGCTTATTTGGCATAAAATTGTAATTACCTCACGGAAACGATCCGTCGATCGAAATTGTTGAGGTTGTCCAAGTATTTACTTTGACGATTTGTTCAATGGTACCGTGGCATTGTGAACCAGTCTTGTCTTGGCTATTTGAGATCGTTGGATTATTGCCAAGCGTTGCTCAACGTCTTCGTGGAAGATCGTACAATATTCACAATGCTTCGCCATTCTTTGCTACCACTGTTGTAGACTTTTCCATGGTATCATGACATACGATTGAATGGAGACGAGGTGGCCTGCTGAGCGAACGACATCGAGGAACATTTTCCACCTGGAATCATACAAAATTCCAGCGCATTTGTCCTGGCTTGCCAGCTATGCCATATTGTACTCCACGCTTAGACACTTATAACTGCTCCGTCCACTTATCTTACATTACGAGTTTAGCAAAACGGTACACATAGGTGAACGAGTGAAGTCACTGGGGGCAAAAACGTGAACATAATAACGTGAATTATGTATTTGATGATTGTGGAAAGAGGTACAGACTACCTCCGACTTTCTTCAGCACAGAATGTAGCCTTCGGTTTTCACGCGGTATGGGTGTCCTCCCGGATGATTAAAACCGTGTATCAGATGGAATTTGCATCAGCATGTCGTTCATCGCATTCGATATCTGCAAGAAACCTGTGTACGCATAGATGAAGGAACTTACTTTCTTCAATTATATCAACAGGCTAATCGCTCCAGGGTATACTTATTTGTGCTTTCTTCGGTCCGTGTGCAAGCGGTACACTGTTGCCGGACCGGTCTAAATCGACATCCGTTGTGGGTGGTGTGCAGTACTTGCGTCCCATAATCACTGGGGAAGTACGTACAACGGCTAAAGTAAAGGGGACTGACAAAAATAAGGATCAAAAACGTGCGCTTACTAGGCGATTGATGTTTGAGCTGCTTGCCACAAAATGGACACTCGTTTATGTCTGCAATTTGGATACGTTTAAAGTGAAAAATCAGGTGATCAGCATCACAACAATAGCTGTCCATCTCTACCGAGTCACCGTAGTGTCCACGTGGCAATCATTTGTTTAGGCTGCATCACCCACCTCGGTTGCATACTGCTTTTTGGCGAGTCAATGTAGAGGTCGTAAAAAGGTAAGCCAGTCTTAGCACTTTCCACCATTTTACTGGCAAAGGCAGTGATGCTATTAAGGCAGGTCACGGCCATGTGGCTGTTGCAGTCATACAGTTTTTCAAGTATATTATGCAGAGCTTTATAGTGAGCGTTGAAGTTGGCTGCAGCATGTGGCAGAAGCTGCGGTCGGCCAACCGCACAGCCACTTACACAAAAAGTAGTTCAGAAAAGTCCTATCGATTCGACAGATGATAAGCAAATCACGTTTAAACCTACAGTAAACAATGTAAGGTTGCAACTTACTCTCCTTCAGTGTCTGACGTAGCCATTCGGTGAAGGAGATAACGACAGTGAAAAGAGTGCTTTTTAACGAACATGACGGGCGAATTCTACTCACTTGCGTGCTTACATACGGCATCACGTACATGGAAGTAGCGCAACAGGATGCTGCAGCCGAACACAACATGGGCTGCTCACAGTTTCGCAGCCACCTTATCCATGACAAATGTTTTCACCGCAATCTGCTCACCCATCATTTTCCGAAAAGTTTCGAATAGTGTACGTAGTGAGGCATACTTATCACTACGATCGTACCCATACATCACGGGCCGGCCGTGTTCCATACCATCTATTACGAGGAAATGCTATAACGTCTAGCTTCAAAAGTATAAGAAATTATACAATGGCACACTTGTACCTGTTTTCCCCCGTGGGTGGTACCCACATTCACAACATGCGGGAAACGTCGGAATAGTTCACTTTGCGTTCGCTGGGCAAGGCATATATGCGTATATCTGTTGCCTTCACCCCCTCATGATGCACACCACACATCGCACTAATCACCGACAGTACCTCATCAGGGTTCTCTAATGTTCTGTGACCAATCTTACCTGACAAGCTCGCTTGGCATTGCAAGCTTCAACTTGCAGCGGATGTGAACATCCGTTGCGTATTGCTTAATGTCAGCAGTTAGTGTACTGTACTGGAACATACTCCTGCAATCGTCTCATTCACTGACAGTGAGTCAACGATTCGTAGGATGAGACTCATATAGCAGGCGTTAATGGGGGTGGTTGTGCTCCAACTCGAAACAGCTCACAACCAAAAAAGTATCTCGTCCGGCCACATGAAATCGTGATCTGCAGCATATTGTGAGAACTGATTTGTTGAAGCTAACAACAGTTAAACTGCTAGACATGTCGCATACCCCTGCATACAGCTTTTACACCGTGTACAACGAAAATTAATATGCACGGTCTTCGGAAAACCGCGTAATCTCACCTTATCGTACTTCAAAACAATTTTCGACCAACGGCTCGTCCCACAAACGTAAATAACGCACATGTCATGCACGTACCCCCGAAAGCACTCCAATGACTGAGAAATAATAAAATTCACACTGCTCGAACATCGCCTTGATTGCCACAATCTAATCCATTACCTACGAATAAAATTAAAAAATGACATCAAAATAATCAACAAACGGAAAAGAACTTTAAAATATTAATTAAAAATAACTCCAGCATCCTTGCGTTAAGGCTGTCACACGCACTCGACCACAACACCGGCAACCATACCGAGTTTTGAAAGCCATTTAGGATAAAGCAGTTTTCAATTAATGGTCAATTTAAACAACATATATCAACCCATGACGCAGAATTCGTCGATTTCGATTTCTGAAGCAGGTATCAAGCTAATAAGGTGGTTTTCACGGTAACCTAATTTTTCTATACATGACAACTAAGGAAATTACGGTCACTAGCATTTAAGTCCAGCGCGCGGCTACCAGAATAGTCACAAGCCTAAGAAATGTCGCGTCCGAGCTGTAGTGACCTAGAGATAGCCCTGGTCTACTTGCCGCACGATGTGTAAAATCTTTTCCAAAGTCTTAGCTCATATTGTACATCGGACCTTAAAGATCTTTGCCTGTCGTCTGCTTGATGCATGTGATCGTGTTTGTTCGTTTGCATGCTCGTCGGCTTATGCCCACTAATCGCGCCATACACACTTCTTCCGGCTTGCTCGCGCGTTCGACGGTCGGATCCTTAGCCTTCCTAGCTACTTCGCGTATCGGTGTCTTTTAGCGCTGATGGAGACCAATTGTAATTATCACATATCATATTTTCGGTCCCCGTAATTATCGTTTTTTTCATTTCGCATCTGGTATTGCTGCGTATGACTGAGAAAGTATTAATTTAGTGCACGTGCAAATTAGCGGTGATCTAGCTTTCACCCACTTCTTCTTTAGAGTAGACCTCGTATAACGGTCCTTCACTGCAGCGAATGATGACAGTCGACGAGAACATAACAGGAAGCTATTTTCAAGGGTCGTCCTCGGACATTCCTTAGGCAGCAGTTCTTTTCTTATCTTGTTATCAATCTTAGGAACGACCTTCCTTATGAGGCCGTTAGCAGCGCTTCGAGAGATCGCTCCACAGCAGTGATTGATTCTCATTTACCTAAAACCCTGTCCGTGGTACTTACTGTATTGCCCAAGAGCGGTGCTACACCCTGTTTCCAATTGATGATTTCCAGATCAACAGACGCCCGCCTGACACCGAGGAAGAAAAACTGATTGGATCCAGTAACTTTGGGCATCTTCCCCAATCCGTGTATCCATCGCTGAATCGCTCCGTCTGTAGTTGGCTAATCAATCAACTGATAAAACTGACCAAAAATATGGTAGCATCACAGAAAAGTCGTAACGGTGACGGATAGGCCCAAAGGTAAACGTACAACTCAGACGGAAGATGCATCGGTAAAAATAGGAACTACTCACTGATAAGTAAAGGTCCGTTAGATTGAATGGACCACAACCGGAAAGACAGCGCCAGAGAGGAGATTCGTTGGACGACTAGTAGATAATTCCATAAACGACGTGATAGGATAAAATTTGAGCGTCGATAGATCAACGGCCCAAAATTCGCACGAACGAAGAGGACAGAGATGATGCGCGGTAACCAGCGTCTATTCGTGTTGAGGATTCAAGTCAAAATTGCTTATGATGGTTTCACACGAGTGTGCAACTGAAGGTAATAAAGAGATATGTACAAAATGTACAACAATGAATTTTGAAATATAACTGTGACTTGTGGACATTACACACCATGAGCGTCACCAGCTATGTGCTTTATATTAATTCATGCGCCAAAAATGTTTCGGTTATTTGACAGTTCAAACAACATGAAGGATCAAGTAATCTTAAATGACGCTTCGATTATGTATTGATTATTTATCTGTGCTTTTATTCGTGTTTATATCACCAGTAAAATATTTGTTGGACGTGACCTATTTACGAATAATGTATTTGTTACCGCCAACAGCGGTTGTTCAAATCCTCGCATTGTTTCATATTCCGAGTGTTATAACTCAACTGCATCTGCCGATTTATGCACATGTATCAGACAGTACAGTCTTGGAGGCAGAATCGGGCCAAAATGAATTTCTGTCTAACATTTCTGGATTATCCGGACGTGCTTATTACATCCCAATCAACTTGGGAACACCTGCGCAACAGGCAAGTTGCCCACAATTATGGTGGTTGACTATCAGTAAAATATGTGTTTTGGGCATTGTAATAAAGTACACGGGGTTTCGCTGTTTGTATCTGGATGCTTAAGCAACTGTTTAAAAAACCGATCAGCATATGCTGGGTCGTGTCCACAGCAAAAGCGTTTTTCACGCCGTTTTTTTGAGCCAATCACACAAAGGGGTTGCACGAACCAATAGCAGTTCGATAAAATGCACGCGTAAATCAGCTGTTCTCACCAGTATTTCTCCCCCAGTATTGACCTACCGCGTACCCTTATCCCATTTTCATCCCTACAGCCTCACTGTGGTCTTAAAACGTAATCAACCTTTAGAATACGGTCTGTCGCAAGTTGCTATCGGTAGGGAAACAACGCAAATAAATCAGATATATAATGTGTATTAAAGGAAACTGTTTATACAACATGTACAATATGTTAGGAATTAATTAGTGTCGTTGTCCAAAACATTATGT
>JTDE01005265.1:28178-54617 GCA_014338405.1 Paragonimus skrjabini miyazakii
CTTAGATAACTGAAGCCTCAGGGCTTGTCACCAACCGGTGTACGTATCGATCACAACGCCGGCCACTATCACGCCACACGGTCCTACAGATCTATCCAGTCAGCAAAACCACACATATCGATCGGTCCCCTCCACCCTGCATCACCGGCCGTTACATGGTAAAATTACAAGAACCTGATTGGACAGCTACAGGACATCGAGCAGCAGCCGTACGTAGGTGGCAAAATCCAGCCAATCACAAAAAAAACAGCGTACTTATCCTAATTTTACCCTTTATTACGCGGAATTTTCCGCTGATTGTGTTCATAGGGATGAGAACTGAGTACAATCGCGAGATCAACCATTTGTAGGAGACCTTAAAACACACTTGAGGTTCATTCACTCAATGTCCACTTTGCTCGTAATAGCAATCAAACTATCGAATCAAAATATGTCTATCTTTTATCTCGTATTTAGAGGATGTTGTCTATGTAGTGGACAAGTGGGTATGCGCTAGACCCTCGTCCACTAACAATTTAGAACGCCTTTCCTGAAGAGCAATCGAAACGTAGTCCCAACAGGCATCAAACTAAAGAAGGCAGCAGGGCTTGGAAACAAACCGTATATTTCCAGCAATATATTGCAATATATTTGGAAATATGATAAGTAGTTAATTCTAGCCTAGTCTGGGACCAACGGCAACAACCAAGAGGAAAAGGAAGAGAAACACGAGATGGGCCACAGCCCACTCGACGGCACTCAAAAGCGCGCCAGGAGAAAAGTGCGTGGAACCTTCGAGTGCGTTAAACAACGCTCGAAAAGGTTCGGGTTAAACGACCTTGAAGAATAGAATAATAGATGAGTCGTTAGGAAAAGAGCAAGCATTCGCTGCATGCAATTAGTTGCCCGACTGAAGAAAGCGGCACTGAGTTCATATCAGGCCTCCTATTGCAGGCATACAAAGAATCGTGCGTACAAAACAAACATGCAGGAAAACACGGTTGCAGCCGGGATCCTTAGAGAAGCCATACGATCGCTGGTCACTACAGCTATAGCTACACGGTCGGGGTATATGCGCGTATTGAAGTGCCTTCTGGTGTATGAGGTCATTTATGCCACTACCGGCACAAAATGAGTACGTACGGAGTATAATATAGAGCCGGTTCATTTACATTACTCAAAATGTACATTGCCTTTCATTGCATTCTAATATGGCCCAGTTTTTAATGTATTTCTTCACAAACTACGCAGTCCTTTTTTCACTTATCTTGTTTACATTTCGTGTTGTTATGGAGTGTCTTAGGAGTCGTTAGAAAGAGAACCAGTGAAACAGTAGTCTATTTATAGCTGTCTTGAGCCGATACACATGGGTCCCGAGTAAACATATATGCTTTAAAGCACATGAGAATTCCAATAAGCACCATGTACAATAATCCTACGCCTATTTAGAGTACAGGTACGGACTATTTGTTTTCAGGAATACTTGAAGATATGTAAGTAGTTCCCTCGTTTTTTCTTTCAGACTAACTGCAACAACGAATAAAGTGACAGAACCATGAAGAATGAATCTGCGTCTGCGTGATGACATCCAAAAGCCGTTTTTGTAAAATGGTACAAACGGAACTATTTCATGGTTAGATTGAAAACGCCTAAGTCGCTGCTAATTACGCAGAGTCGTGCAACTGAAATTGATAGATAGACCTCTATATCAAATATGTGATGCCAGGTACACAGCACAGCCGGGTGAAAACGCACAGCTACCACTGGACTAACTATATAAGTCGCATTATCATCAGTCACTATATATATGGTGACTTAAGTCACCATCATGCTGTCAGAGACGATGTTGCTGGCAACAGCCTAGGATTACAACCGGTTAAGACAGGCTGAATAGTTCGGTGGAAATCAGCTGGACTCGTTTGCAAAGGCGACAGTTCATACTGCGATTGTCTTATGTTGGTGCCGTCTAGAGAAACATTAGATCCGTCCGATGACGAAATCGACAACAGTCTCCTCGGGAGCTTGCTAGACAGGAGTTAGGAAGACAAAACACGGAAAATACCTGGTGCGCTGGATTTGCTTGCCCGTCTTCACAGGAACATCAGAAGAGTCCAGGTCTGATGTACTTTTTGCTTTCTTCGCGCAACGCCGAGCTTTCAGGTAATCGTCTGAAAGCAATCATTTGAAACTGCTCAACATTACTTGTTTGGAAGATAGTGGTCACGGGAAATTGCGAGGGACTAGGTGGAGATGTTAGGTGAAGTTTGACACTTTCACCAAGTGAAGGGCCAGATATGCTTGGCCAGGTCGCAATACCATTATTTATCCAAGATGAGCTGAGGACAGCACAAGTTTTCTCGACTTGATCGTCGAGAACTACGACGGAGTACATCTGAAACGATATTCCTTTCATTAATAAAAAACAATTGTTTAAAGAACATGATTTACAATGACGACATAAATGTATGGCCAGCAGTTATGTACAGGAATGTTAAATAGGTATACAAAGAAATTGTGCATCCAGGGGAAAAAGTAAACACTTGGCCATAATTTGCGATGCGTACGCCGTGCGCATTTCTTCACTGCATTCAGTTGATACAAACATAAGAAGGTGTTGCGACGGCAAACTGTGGATGAATAAAGTTATAACAGGTTTCATAAAAGGGGTATATTAGACTGTACAAGTGGGGGTATTAGGGTGAAGTATGTTTACAATAAGGTAAGGGAAGTTATGAATGATGGCAACATTATTGGGAGCAAAATTTGTAAAACAAAACATTGTCTTAAAAAAGTGCAAGCAGTTACGAACTGGTGGGATGTTCATTGGCATGCCGATATCTGAATATAAAATGGGAACACTAGTAACAAAGGGTATGGATGTGCTTTCCGACCATTGACTAACAGGTTTAGTCGGACCGTGAATTATAAATTTAAGTTCGCACATGAAAGACTCAAATGAGAATGCGAAAAACCGTTTGAGAGCACCGTTGCTTAGAACATCGTGGGCAAGATGAAATAGTGAATGTACATTATACACCATCTCACCTTGACCATACAACCGTGAAAAATTATACATGAAAACATTGATTAAATGCTTAGCAACGTCATGGTACGCGTAGTGGAAAGAGGGATGACAAAAAATATAAATAGCTACAGAAAAATCTAAAAAGTTTTGTACTTCACATCGTCCAGGATACCTCTCAAAACAACAAGGCCGAGATGAATTAAGAACTGTCTGCATTTCGTGGCCTTCCACTGCTTGAAGTCAAGTATTCCATGGCATTTGCGAGGAAAATCACAAGCCCACCGTCTTCGAAATTCAAGCATTCTGGTATTTATTCAGTTAATCGTTTGGAAACTTATGCAAGGGTTAAGAAAAAGAGACCCGGAGATCCAGTTGCTGATCAACCAACGGACCACGCCCAAGCAAACAGAATGCATGTAGTCTATGGGAAAGCAGCGTACCACATCAATAAGGAGGGAAGTGAACGGAGAGGGAATCGCTGGGAGTGAGGCGCGGAAAGTAGTATCGGTTCTTGCGGAAGCGCAGTTTAGAGTAAATGTAACTTTGCCATTGGAATACACTTCTCTCTGGTTACATTTATCACACTTGTGATAGGCCCCATGGCTGCGTATTCGTTTACCAAACGCGCGAGTTGGTCTATCGTAGACGACAGCCTTCAAGTTAACGCTCACGTTGATCCCAGCAAGCAGTATGCCGGCAGATAACACGTCACACAGTTCATTGATTGCGTCAAGGAGATAGCAGTTAACGTCCTCCAGTTTACCGTTTCCTCCATAAATGCCAACAATGAAAAACTGGGACACAAATGGCTCGCTTGAGATAGGCCACAAAGTGAACCTTCCCGATTTAGTCAGTGATACTCCATCAGCTTCAGGTGTACTGCAATGTTGTTGACGTCACGCACTTGGCGATATGTTAACACTTGTGTAATGCTATTAACCAGTCCGACATGTGCATATTCACTAGGACGCACATCACATATCAACGACGTCCTTGGAGTTTCCATAAGAGTTTCTGCATCTGACGGCAGTTCAGGCAGTCGTTCTCTCAGATTTTGTAACAGCCGACTGACATGAACTCTGGGAGTATTACTTGAAACAACCCAATCTCGATGGCAGTCGATAAGGTTGTTTGTCAACATATACTCCGCATCCTCATCATTGAGGGCTTGTTATAACAATTCCGACTGATCTCCTGCCTGCTCCGGAACATTTAACATTGTCAATTATACAAAAGAAGCATTCACAAGCACCTTCTGCCAAACTGGGTGCATGGCACTCAGTAAACTCTTGTCCAGCGGTGGAAGTGCTGGCATGGAAACTTTACATTGCATTGCGAACACGACGATATGTGGCGAATCGACTGATTAGTAATTCCATACGCCTCTGAGAGTGAAATGCATTTATTAATATAAACTCACGTTATCTTGCGAATGCTCATGGTCAGACATCTTTAAATAGGACAACAAAATCTCACAACAGAAACCAAAGCGAAATTGAAGATGGCGAAACTGAAAGCGTTGTGTATTACAATTCAGCTAAACAAAACACCCTTATATGTTCAATTGATGGTTTCTCATGTGTAAGAAATTTCCCTTGGGATAGCTATACAATCGCATTTATTTAGGCAATTTATGATGTCGAAACCTTCCTATCAGCATTTTCTTAACCTCCATTCACGTTGACTTCCAATTGGCCATAAAAACGCGGACGTAATTTATCCCAAGTTTGATGTAATTCATCCCTAAATGTTACACTAATCAAATGCCGAGCATAATTCATCCCGAATTTGCCGTAATTCATCCCTAATTTATCCCTAACTTGTGCTAGCAGGGTTGGTGATTATATAATCACCAAGTGAGCAAGATGACAGATTGTGTGTTGCTTAACTCAAGTTAAACAAACGGGTTGTGTTCACCGGAATGAGTGAGTTATCCGGCAATAGCCCTCGTCATCAATCCTTCCATCATACTCCTAATTACACCTCCAACACTGGGGGCACTGATGCCCTAACATTAATCAGCCCGAAAGTACATTTGCTGGTCACTAATCTTACCACGCGTCATTGCGGAATGGAGCACTGAATCCAACATTTTTCTATTTATTTCCTGTAAATATTTTACTGACGTCAAGGGTAAAGACAAAGTCGATGTCTTTTTATTCGTTAATTGCATTATTTCAGCTGTTATCCGTTTCATGATAACCATTAATCTACATTGATACGGTGAGATAGCTCGGAGGATGCAAAATATGCTTTGTTATCATTTAAAGCAATCAGAAAAGATGAGCGCGATTCTTGTAAGTCACTCTTAGTGACCATTTCTTTTAAGTCACTTTCTGCAAGCAATTAAAGTTGAAGTAATATTTTCTCACTACCTTCGTTATGGATGATTGATTTTGGATGGATCATAGATGCTCCATGTTACATGATGGAAATAAATATCTTACAGGGGTAGGCTCATACTTTCTTCTTTTTGCACTAACGTCTTATCACTGCCATCATCCGGAATTGGTGATTGCTCACTGGGAATATATTAACTAAATGGAAATGTCAACTTACATTATACCTTTTAGGGGTAAACCCCTGTTCGTTGTATCATCACTAGAAAGCAAGTTACCAGAAGTGCACCGCACCTCCACTTCTATACTGCATTTAAAGCCAACTGCAATGAAATGTTGCTACGTTTGATACAAAGTGACCTTACTTACTTATGGTCACCAGCAGGGTTACCGGTAACTCTGTGTTATCTCAGTTTGGCTGTAAATGTTTCTGTGCATACCTGTAATACACACTTCCAGAAAGTCGCGGAATAACCGCTGTTGTTCCAGCAGCCTCCAACGGGCTGACGATGATGAAGGTAATGTCCTACTTTTTGCTGGTCTCTGAAAATTAGAGGCTTTTTGTTAGCTGTAGGTAACACTGTTCATTTTAACAAAAGAAAAATTGAAGAACACGCTTTAGTGGTTTACGGTTATTAGCGTTATGTTGAACGTGTGTCAAAATGGAGTAACAAGCGAACTGAAGGGTTAAGAAAAAAGAAAACATTTGCAGAGTACATCCGAAAGACATACACGATACAATTGATCATCGACGATGGTTATCTGAAACATGTGCAACGTAGACCATGCGACGCCATGTACCCAGAAGTCAGCGTTAATTTCAAAAGGTTTACAATACAGAATAGATTGGTCTGAAGCAACTTTGTCAGTGTCCACAGGAAGGTGGGGCAGGCTGTGTGCAACAATTACATTAGTGTTATGGGTAACCTCCGTTTCCTGCGTTTACTACTGTGAGCTTCCACATGCAACAACCGACCTGCCTAAGTCACGTTCGTCATAGTACACTCTTTTTTCACCTGCGGTACAATTGGGCCACAGGATTATATAGGGATTGTAGCACACGTTCGATAAAGTGTGACTAGGGGGGGAAAACGGAAAATCTGTCAAGTTTGCCGTAAGATGCGACGTCATCCGCCATATGTACCAGCGGATGGACATTGTAGGTCATTTCTCCTGCCCCATACATATGAAGAAAGTTGTGTACGAGATTATGCAGGCAAGAATTTCGTACTCCGGTAAAAATCAACGAGAAATCGGATGCGCTAGGGTGTAAATCCTAATGAATAAGTCCACAAAGTCGGATTACTTCCTGTAAAGTATGCTCTCCTTCAACACCCACCGTCCGGTGTAAAAAAGAAACTGATTAAACTCACAAGCTTTCCAATTTTTAAACTCTGGCCACTCTCTACACACTTTCGGAAAGTCGTCTCCAAGTAAACAACAGTAGACGGTTAGACGTAACTCTACGTCTTCCGCCGTGTCAGTCTGCTAACGTACGTCTTTGTTACAAGAATATTCTAGTCACAGTGACATCAACCTTTGTATTACACCGAGATAAAAGGTATGCTGTATCTTGTCCAACGGCAGGGTTTCGAACGAAGATTGTCTGTGCTTTCCGACACATCAGAAAGATTTGTTTATACTATGGGACAGTCTGTTGATAAAAAAGTAATCTTGTGGTCATTGAGGACACTTTTTGCCTATAGCGGTCACAACTGGGGTATCCAGTATGTTCTGATTTCCGTTTAAAAAAAGCCTCAGGCAATGAGTCACAAATAAAGCCGCTGATAATGAACTTCCTTTTAGGCCGCAGGTTACTGACAGTAACGCTGCGGGGTGTTGAATTACAAAGTTCGATGACCAAATCAGACCAATATTCGTCCACTTTCCAAGGTTTGCTGCGATAAGCAAAAATACCAACCATGAAAGGTTTGGCTATCATGAGCCTAACTGATCAACAAAGTACGGTCCATAACTACGGCTTGGACGACTTGAAATATCGGACATCATTAATGTTCAACTGGATGGCTACTTCGTTAACATCCATCAGTGATGCACCATATGGCAAGTGTAATAAGGCAGTTTGTAAACCGAAATGAGCATACTTTCTACCAGGTATCAATTTCAAAGGGCAGTCACATGGTGTACTCAACAAAGAACAAACGTAATTTGACACAGACCTCGCCAAAGGAGTGATTATTCGCAACATTGCTGTAACTGATCTCCTGGGAAACTCATATTTTATTACCCAACCTTTTAAACTATCTACCACGTTGGACACTGTTCCGCATCCCCCAGAATCACGCGCGGTTGTCGAACTGCTGGTACCTATAAACACTGTCATCTACAAAAGAAATAACCCGTGAAAAAACGTTTACCTTTCCTCGGTAGTGTTCTAGAAATGTCATCTTGAAACCGATCACTGGGGTCCACAACTATCATGCATCGACGTTTCAAACGAATGACAGCCCTTTTTAATGGCAGTTATGTTGAATTCTTATGTCCTTCGACTTTCAAAAAGTCCCAAGTTTCTGTGTTTAACAGTAAGACAGTGCACGTGAAGCGCAACTAAACACATTGGCGTACAACGCCGTAAGTGTAAGAGCACCATGTCACATCGCTTAAGTATCACATTGCTTTACCGAACGCATCCAATGGGCTATAGGTTTGTCCAATAAAATATGAACAGGTTATGTCGCAAGCCTTTTCAAAGATAAGTTATGCACAATTATTTATATGTATGCATATTCCTCGCCTATTTAGCTTTCACACAGTTGTGTGCACAAGTACTATGTTAATGCATGAGAAGACGTCCCAAAAAGGACAAACACATAACCAGCAACTCACCTTGATACTGAAGGCCTGATGGCGTGCTAACAACCGTATCGATCAAATACAGTCCGCGTCGACGTATTTACTGGTTCATGAATGAATACTTGATTCGGCTACGGCCATAACTGCGCTGCATAGCCCAACAGCTTCATCCAGTCGACATTACCACACATATCAATTAGTCATCTTCACTCTGCATCATCAGGCCCTGCGCAGTAAGATTACGAAAACCTGATTCATCATTTTTGTGACACCTAGTAGCAGCTGTGCGTAGATGGCAGCATGCAGGTAACCACAATTCACCAGCGTACTCATCCTACTTTACCCTTTTTGCGTGAAATTTTCCGTTGATTGCATTTATAGGGTTGTAATCTTCTGTTCATTCTCATGTTAATCTGTACCCCACTGATGACATTCTGTTGAGTTGAGCTGTCTAGTAATACATTATGTCATTGTCTTGCCGACAGAAATTGTAACTGGTCAGCAAACAAATTGTCCAATCAATGTCCATATTTGGAAAGTGAAAATAGAGACAACAATTTTCCAATTAGGATAGGAACAAAATTAGTTCCGGGAGCCGGACAGTATGATGAACAAAATCACTTCTATAATGATGAAGATAAACGTATGAAGCAGCGAAAATCAAACTATTTTTGTTGCGAATCTATGAGCTATCAAATAGAATAAATAGTAATATGAAGGACAACGTACTTAGGTGGCAACGCACATTCGAAACAAAACAGGCAAGTAAAAGTCAGGATGCTTTAGTTATGTTTAGGTTAAACATCGTCTTAACACTGAGTAACCGGATAGACTGAAGTGATAAAAAATAAACGACGACTTGTCAAAACTTTGGTCATCTTATGGATGACGGCTAATATTACCTGCATTAAAGTCTCAGGTTGTGGATTTGTCGTTGAAGTACAGCCTAGAGAGAATATCAGAGACAACAGTGAATAAATCATTGACACCCTAAGTAACAACTGTGAGTCTTGATAAGTTTCGCAATCATGGTGTTTCGAGAAAGGATAACTAAATAAAAATGCGAAGGGCCTGTGAGCAATATACACATTGAAATGCTATAGGTATTCAAAACGGTGCACGGACAACTCAGGTGCTAACAATGGACAGCCAAAATTATTTTAATTTTCACCGAGGGACAGCATGTGTCCCTGGAATGCTTTAGAAAAACTCATAGGAGCTGTATTTTTGTCGCAGACTGTAGTATTGTGTAAACTGAATGATACATGCGTCGGTTGGCAGAACAAGCCATGTAAGACCATCCCAGATTAACTGAGGAAGAATCGTTGCATAACCAGTGGTGGCAATATGTGAGCGCCTTGACGTTGAAAGTGTCGATGTGGGTGTAACTCCTTCCAGTGGTTTTTTCTTTTCGCTAGGACTCGGTTATTTATCCCTGCTGTATAACATTTAGACACCTACAACTAGTACGGTGTACTTCCATCTGTGTTGTTTTTGTTGATGATACTGTTGTGTATCTCGCGCTACTCAACCATACCGGTCGGAATTTCTATGTAATGGGGACTAAAATTAATTGCTGAATTTTTTGTTATTTCCCAGTTAAACTGTTGCGCATGATGCGGGAGATAGGTTTTTCCGATTTATTATAGTCTATGTTTGCATTAGGTTCTTATCGATATTGAGTTCACAGATATGGCCAAAGCTAGAATAAAATCAGTTTTAGACAGTTAGTTGGGCACGCCATACTAACAACCGTAAATGCTTTCATCATCATTGACAGTTGTCAAAACAAATGTTGTCCTCTGTAATGAGTTACATTTTTCGTACTAATGGTGAAATAGTTTTCCATGTGAAGACCTGCTTGGATTATAAAGATTGCTACTTATTTTTCGTTTGATTTTATTGATTAACAGCGGAAACCCAGTGTTACTGCTTGTTAATACTTGGATACCGTCTGTCGATTAATCACTTTTCCATCGTTTCGGTAGCTTGCGGTTGGTCCTTAGAATTCTTCACTGGTTTGCTACATCCAGCGTTACCGGTTGATCAAAATATTACGGCTAACCTTTTCCCTTCAATATTGGGGAATAACGGCGTGGTTGAAGTTCTATAAACTTTCTAACTCTCGAAACTCTTGACAAAACTCCCACCTTAGAGGTTTTACTGGCCACCTAGGTAACATGTTTTTTCTGTATTGATATATCAGACTCATGGCGAGTTAAGTTTTGATAAGATGTTATGCATAAACCATGTATCATACCCCGATATGTCAATGTGGTTATTTATAAGGATGCAGTTCGTGCTTACATGACTCAATCGACAGGATTTTTTCAAAATTTGTAGACGCCGACACGAGAGAAGCTGGTTCAGTCATAAGACAGGAAAACTCATAAAAGTGGCAAAATGGAATATGACTAACCGTTTGGGATAGGCGTTTAAAGGTTTACATCTCGTTGCTTTGTGGTTGTAACCCTAAGATGGATGACAATGAGTTCGTAAAATCTTCACCTGAAACCAAACATTCACCAACACTTTGGTCACATCTTATTGTTTGGGGTGAAGTGGTACTTGCCACAGAATTTCTTGCACTTTTCATATATTATCTCTAGTGACCTGATACTCTGACCATAAAATGGAAACTTTCACAATGTATGCTGCCAGGTGCCATGAACTTAAAACTCTCCAGGAAAACATTGGTGATCGGATGGTGCTCATAGGCAGAAAGTCAGTTTCAGGCCACATCTAATCATCTAAAATTAGCTATTTTTTCAACCACGGGCGGGATGCTTGGATTGACTGACGATTAGTTAATAGTGACGGTACACGGTTCAGCCGTTTTATTCTATGTACAATTATTAGAAGAATATTTACGAGCAGGTAATAAATTAAATTGACCGCTTCATACTGCTCGTGAAGTCTACTTTTGCAAAAAGATTCTATTTCGAGTGAATTGGAAATAGTGATGCTGTTTGCAGTTAGCTTTTAAAGAACTGAGATGTTTTAAATAACGAGCCAGCAAAATGGTTGACCTTCTATATGGTGAGATATATGTGAATTGCTTGTTGACTAAGTTTGATCAATTTTTCTAATAATGCTAGTACTATTTGTGATGATCCGTACGCTGCGCAGTTTTGATTGATGTTGATCCACTCGGGTTTATCTTATTGAAATTTTGTGTCAGTTTTCGGGCGAGTTTCTAGGTCAACACTAAATTTGTTTGAAATTAAATCTGATATATACTTATGACATAGGGAATTCACTGATATAAGAACGATCCCTATAACTCAGACCTATAGAGTGACAGGGCTATAATTATACGGTCTACCAAATACCCACAAAAATCAAGTACCGTTTTGACACTCACTGCTTCCTGGACGGTCGCGAACTATCAGTTGCTTTCCTTAGCATTCTCACATAGCACTGGCTTTAAAAGAAGTGCACTGAGTCACACGCGCCGGAGTTTTGGCGAACGATATAATTCAAGCTGTTATGTGCATCATTTAGCTATGGTGTGACCAAATATGGCAAAGGAGGAAGTCGTATGACAATCGATTGACTAGGTAAAATGGCAAGTCTCCTGATTCAAGGTTCATATCAGTGCAAAGTTTTGTGACAGGTAGAAGGTGTGTGTGGCTGACCCTAGTTAATACGGTCCAGCCAGATGAACCGTCATGTTTTAGGTTTAGTTCAGTTTTTCGGATTCATATGGTGATAGGGCTGCAGATTTCAGACATGTAAACCAATTGGATTGTAAACTGCGTGATCTGGTGGTGATTCGATGCACTGTCATCTATTTTATTGAATCGATAATTTTTTATTTAGCAAGGCAGAAACGTTCGAAATGTGGTGTATTTTCAGTTTGTTACAACACGTGTGTGCCGGCAGATACCAGATGTTAGCACCTTTGAAAAGCGAAGATCAGTCGTAGTACGGATGTCACTCCCGTTTGATACGGCGAATCCATTATGACATCATGGCACGTCCAAATTGCACTCGGTAGGTTCATTTAGTCACCATAACAAAAGGGCATCAGCAACTAGCAGTTCTGCTTTCATCTGCTGGTAAACATGGTCCGGGACAAACAGGTCACCCCAGCCACCTTTAAGTAAAATGCAAAGTGAATGCAAAGGAAAACACGTCATTTTATCAGGTCCTTTGTATTATAACACACGAGATGTCTAAAACTGCACAAGTTTGTAGACCGCGCAATTATTCATTTCTACAGCAAATTGTGCCGGCAGACCAAAAAGAAGAAAGTCTGTGTTAACCTGTTTTCGTTCAGTCCCCTACGAATGAAGCTAAAACACCAAAGAATCTCACGGCAATCAGTCATGCTGCAAACGTCAGGAAGAAATTGTGACAATTTTATACTTGCTTACTCTATGCGTTACATTTATGCACCTGCTATATTTTGAAGGAACATAATGGTAGAATCCAGCTTATGCGGTTTACGACAAGTGATCTCACATATTAGTTTAAAAAACGCTGCACATCAAGGGTGTTACACGGGAAGAAACTGAATGTCTATAAATGAATTTGTTTTACAATTAGTTGTGCCCCTTGACTCCGCGGATTGTTTTATTCAAATCCATTCTAAAACATTTCTTGTGTTTTTGTGATACTTGAAATTGAACCATCTACCCAGAACTCTAGAACTTAGAGGATTCCAGATTGTGGCACAGATTCACTAGGGTCCAGCTTTTTACAAACTTGACTGTGCTTTAGTGCTTCCTCATTGTTGCGTCCGTCCGTTCACTCGTCTAGTGCACAAATGCGTATGCGCTAGATCCCCGTCCACCAAAAATTTAAAACGCCTTTCCTGAAGAGCATTCGAAATGTAGTCTTAACAGGCATCAAACTAAAAGAATTTAGATGAGACTCAACTGTGAAAAGTCAGGGCTCCGGCTGAATTCGAGTCAGCGACAGAAACACCATGCCTCAACGCGGCAAGCGCTTTACCAGCTGAGCTGCGAAGCCACGCCAGGAGCTCGGAGATTCCACATTTGGACTCGGTTACCCACCCGTCCCACTGACTCATATGGAATCCACCAAATGGCCCAGGGGATCGACTGCCCGGGCAGAATTTCTCAAACAGTTCACGCTGGGATCCACCAACGCCACTGTTGCCCATAGAATTTGTAATACAAACTAAAAGAACATGGTAGGTTTTGGAAACAAACTGTATATTTCCAGCAGTGTTTGGAAATATGATATGTATTCAGCTCTAGCCTAATCTGGGGCCAACGGCGGCAGTCAAGAGAAGAGAGAAAAAGAACACGAGGTGGGTCCCAGCCCAATTGGCAGCACCCAAAAGCGCGCCAAGCGAAAACTGCGTAGGACCTTCGAGTGGGTTAAACAACGTTCGTAAAGGTCCAGGTTAAAAGATCTTGGAGTATAAAACGGTAGTTGAATTGTTGCGAAAAGCACAGACATTTGCTGCATGCACTTAGTTGCATGACTGAAGAAAGTTGCATTGAATTTGTATCAGGTCTTCTGTAGCAGAAGTACACCGAACAGTGAGTACACAACAGACAAGCAATAAAGCACGGTTGCAGCTGAGATCATTAGAGAAGCCACACGATCGCTGGTCACTACAATCCGTAAACTTTCGTCTTCCGCTCTTTGAAACTTTGTCATAGATTTGAAAGTGGCGTGTCTGTATGGAGTCAGAATGTGATGATTATTGCTTCGGTGTATAACATGATTAACGTCCTCCCGCTGTTTTATTCGAGTTCATTACAGGGCTCGATCGTTTTAATTACATCGGGTGCCTCGTGTTATGATTCAAGCCAGAGTTCATGCTACGTGTTGAAGCTTCAGTAAATTCTATGCTCAAATAATCACAATGCAAACCATTTATGGTCAACCAACAGAGGGCTTGTTATAATCACGTGTTCTACCAGAGAACTGTCACGCAGTAAATTTGTTCTGGCCTAGATAATTGTAATCAAGGCCGAAATTTAACGGTGGCCACATTCTGCAAAAAATTTTCATCAAGAGCTTCTAAAATCGGAGATTTCGAACAGCTGAATAGATGAGTAATTTGCTTTCGTATAAGACAAAAATCCCACTTCTAGTTAAAGGTTGTGAGTCACTACGGATAGAACCAGTAAATAGAATTCATCTTGTGAGTTATTCTACCATTAGTTACGTACTCAGTACCCTAGAAAAAACAGACGGCTAAATGCGAACTGATAACGCAATAAATAGCTTTAGGGCTGACACCGTTATAGTAGACACCAGCTGAAATTGCACAATAATTTTCAATCCATCTCACCTCACTCATCATACGAGGAAGACCGGGCCGCGGCGAAATGAATAATGGTCAAAAACTGAACAAGTAAACCCATTTATTGTAAATTTATCCCTACTGGTCTGCATATACCCACGTGGGTGATACCTGGCGAAATCATATTGAAGTATTAAGCAACGTAGCTGCAATATTTTGACTACCGTTGGGAGTGACGTCTAGACACTTGTAAAAACGGTGTCATAGAAGGGTGTGTGTATTCAGGCATGTTGCCGTTAAATAGACAGTAAGCAAAGTACTGGAAATTCTTTATTGTAGTAAATCTTTACAAAACCAAATAGATTATACTGAAATCATTGAAAGTATATGTGGATGCTAATTTTGTGATTCAACTACAGGCTTAATTCGACGTACTAATAGCTTATACCGTTATGTAGAACTATACGGAATTTAAACGTTACCGGTTGTTAACTTTCGATCAAACTGGTACATCTAGTTTGTCCACAGCCTGTCTTTTCTTCCACGAAACATTGGGTTCACTTTAATCATTTCATCACAGCAAAACGAAGTCATATATTAACTTATACTAATATTCCGTTTTCTCACACCGGTCGTAACTTTAAAACATGCAGATTATATACATCAGGTAGGCGGGGACAAATTGTCCTTAGACAAGCAGGCAATCACACAGAGCATTATGTGAACAGGACCATGGTGACACGATAAATCCAAGAGTGAGTCACTTTTGTGTTGATAAGTTTTGGTAAGCTTTCTTCGGCTGAAGGACAATAATTTTGATTTCCTTCTGCACAATACTTTCTTGAACAAACTAACTGCGACAACTTGGTTTTCTGTTGTTGTGAGGTGTTTAGCCATGGACGATATCTTGAGGTAGTTCAAGAAGTGGACTCTGGTACGTCATTCGTTGCTTTAAACGATTCTATGTATCTTTGTCCACTCGTTTTCGTTCACAGTTTTCTGTCCACGTAACTGCAACTGAATTTGGATCGAACTTCAATGTGGGAGACAAAGTATTTAAACGAACCCTGTTGGAATTAAGAGAAAATGACTACCTATTGGTCCGAACTAAGCACAGTCGTGAGATCACATAATTTGCTTATCAAATCTTTCTCAAGATTATCCCCTTTAAATTGCTGAATGGGAAACTTGTTCTTCTTCTGAGTTGTTTGAAATGGCTTACCCCTCTTTTTTATTTCATTGTGGCCCTAAATGAATTTTCCATTTCAGCCGTTTGCTACTAAAAATACTCTTGTTATCTCCCGTCATATAAGGTGTATAACTATACCTGGCTCTGAGCAGCATAGACTGACCAAAATCCGTTTATATGTAATCGCAGTAAAACCGGAGAACCGAAACGATAGTCCTTGTCGCTTTACAACTAACTGATGGTTATATTGTTCAACAAAGCTAGCGGACTAGTGGTCACGCTAAATAGCCGCGCACACAGTGTGGTGCTTGGGTCGGTGGTCATGCTATGTAACAGCGTTTTGCCACTTCTCAGGATCTTCGCCAAACTGTGGTGAGAACGGACTTTCCTGGCCTTGAATGAATCCTGATGAAGCTGATACATAATAAACTTGTATCGAAGTGTGGGACGGTGTCATTAATCAGAAAGTTCAAACTATAGCGTAGAAAACCTAAGGTTACAACCGAACCAATATGCGAATTCAGACAGTGGCTCACTATCCATCAGGATCTACACGGCTAATGTAGACGAATTTAATATGAAATCCCCACCAGACCGGAGCGATTTCCACCTTCCGGTACTAGCAGCTTTCCAATACTCTCCAAGCAGGAAGTGGAATAGCAAGTGGAAAATCTGCAGGAAGACAAAATCAAGGAAGAAACGGATAACCCATTTATTTTTCCCGTCTTATTGACAAAGAAGCTCAAAAAGAGATTCGGACCCTGCATCGAAACCAGAAGGTTTGGCCGGACTGCAGTCAAAATGAGTCACGGCACCCCGGAAGTACCAGCAAGGTCCCGTGATTTGTAGGTTATTCACTGTGCAGAACTTAATGTCAGGATAGTGGCAACTGCCAATTATGCAATCGGATCCTGTAGAGGAAAAACAGTATTGGTTCAAACGAATGCCGTCTGGGTTTTCGGGCCCCTTATCCCCATCAGACGACTGATGCTGAAGAACGCTGACGGATTACTCAGTATGCAGACGATATCATTCATCCTCATCCCGGCAAGTCCGTACTGTCAAACTTCTTAGGGCAAGGTTAACTAATCATTTTAGAAAGAGACGTAAATTTTCACCCTTTCTCCTGGCTCAACTAACTTCAGTCAGAGGCGTCCCCGACCACCTAGTAGGACGGGAAGATGGGGGTAAATGAACCTGAACCCAGTAGTCTCAGATTACTGACTAGTGGTAGGGGATTTTGGTTTTCGTATAGATTGAGCATCACCCACAAGTGGTCGCAATTGTCACATTTCCATTGACTTTACAGTCGGCCCCTTCCGAAAAGTTCACGTCTCGGCGGTGGCGATGATATGCACTACTAACGAGCTCTAATCAGAGCGAAACTCGAGTCTAGCGGTTCTGCTGTTCAAAAGGGGCCGACTGGATACTCTATAGGAATGCGACAGCTGCGATCAATTGTGGGTGATGTTCGATCTACATGAATCTCAGATTGGTTGTAACACCGGTTTGTAGAAGTCACATCACTCACATCAACAAACCAAACTGATGGGAAATGCATAGTTGATGTGACTATATCTGTAATCCCGCCTACTCATCCGCGAATGGTTGAACAACAGGTAAATCACAGCTGAAACAGCTTTGTTGATAATCTGATGCCCTACTCAGCATATTCAGGAAGACCAGATATTTAGGTTTGGCTTGCCATCGTGAAAATGAGCGTGAGTTCCAAATCTCCCTGTAAACACTCGTCTATCTGTGCTCTCATCTTGTTCGGTTTGTACTTTATTGTTATAAGGTGAACGGAATGGCTACACATCGTCCACACTTAGTCCTAGGATTTTGCTATCCGAACTCTACTTGTGAAGTTGTCATCTAACACTCATCAGTTTATCTTGACATTTCGGACAAGCAATTATGTGGATTTTGACTCATTAGTAGGCCTATTTTATCAGTGGTCTTTCAATCAACCAGAAACTCTGCACACATAAGCTAACTTGCGCGGTTTCAGAAAGTGATATAACGTAAATTTACACCTACTCACTGCTGTAAGCCTTTAGGCTCCATTTTTTCTGACATCATTCTGTGAATCCTTTTAGACTTAGTTTTGCAAACTGTACATTAAATGATAGGACTAGGTGTACGTATTGATTTGACAGTATGTTGCAAACAGGGGTATTGGTTTTCGTGAGTAAAACACAATCACAATCTCAATTTCTGCTCAAACTAGGCAAGCGAGGTTTCAGCACATTCGTTCATCTAACGTCACTGAAGCCTAGGTGTGTGGCTTATTGTGAGTGACCTTCAGTTCGTGATGAGCCATGTACTTTCTTTAGTCTTGAATCATAATATTTAGTCAACTGTGTTCTCTTAATGATATACCTAAAAATATGATTTTACTTAATTTTCAGCTAAATCTTCTTCTGGATACAGGCAGTAGCGATACAGCGGTTGCAAGCAAATCATTGCAACATGTGAATCGATGGTTTGATCCTTCTGCATCTTCGACATTGCTTTGTTCGGATTTGATGCAAACCGTGCAGTACCATGTCGGCAGTTGGAGAGGTTACCTATGTTCGGACCTGCTGAGTTTCCCTAACGCTCGAGGTGCTTAACCGTAGGTTATGGTCGTTGTTCAGCTGCGGTTGATGAACAGATTGTTGTGTTCAAACAGTGATTTGAGGGTTATTTTGGTTATTTTTCAATCAATAAGCAAACTATGTTCATTAATTGGATCTATTTTTATTTTACTTACATCTTGCGAAAGCTGATAGTAATAAACCAGCTGTGATGAAATCCAGAACTGAACCAAACTAACTCTAAACATCACAGCTTCTTGGCAACGTTTTGATTGTTCTGACATTAACTCGGATTGTTGTTGTACAAGCCTAGATAGATCACCCTTAGTTATGCAGCCCATATATATTGCTTAAGTGGATTTGTAGTCTGGAAACTTGGAGTTTATTCTCGCTTTTCGTCTGTCATCAATTGGTTGATTGGATACAGTGGAATTACAAACAAACTGTGACGCTTCAAAGGTTATATCAAGATTCGTACTTAGCCTAGGTAACTGAGAGAAATGACAGTGACGTTATCTGCTCTTCAGCGCATCCGTTAATCTGTCATTTCTCCCTGTTACATTTGCGTGAACGTGTAGGCCGAATTACTTGCTGAACGCTTTGTGGAATTGAACTGATCCAAAGATCAGTGGCTACCGTTACCTTATGATCAATTTGACCTCAGGACCTGTGTTTACACAGTGTTACCAAACGCAAAACTTGATCTGCCGGCCTCATTATCAAATGCGGCTGATGCAGTTGTGTCTTTAGTTGTCTACCAGTTTAGCTTGCACGGATTTAGTTATAGCATTAGTTAAAAAAATAGAGTATACTGTTCTCCCTTAAGCGTCTGCTTTGCTTAGGCCCATACTTTTGCAGAACTTACTTCAAAGCCTGAGTACTCGCCTGTAAAATGAGACCACAGGGACACGTGGAATCAGTAGCTTGAGACTTCAGGATAAATGGCGGCTATACGGAATAAATGGTATGAAGGTTTTCTCTGGTTAGTTGAGCTGTCTGTCACTTAACGGCACTTATTGACGCGGGACAGTGAAATCAGCAAGGAACCTGTTTTGATGATAACGCTTTACTTTCACTTATAGCTCAATTGTTTGTTTGATAAGTGGACATACCCACATGTTGAATGTTTGTGCACGGACAGTTTTTATGGTTGCCAGGTCTCGTCACTTTCTTGTCTTTTTTATTATATAGCAATTAAACCTTGGCATAAACGACGGATGTATTGTTGTCTTTAACGATGTTTTTAATTCCGCACTCCACAATAATCCGTTTCGTTGCTTTTGAGATTCCGTTTTTATAAGGCTGAAAGTCTACTTTGTCTATTGCTTGAGTTGAAACAGCATTCAATCACATTCTGGTGCTAGCCTTCATGAATCATCTTGAATAGAGATGCTCTCATTTTTAGTAGTTCTTGCATAGTGCAGCGGGTGGTTAATCCACGAAGTAATATCTGAATACAACTTTGCGTGTGATTTTATATTCGTTAGTGAACGACATAGCAATGCCAGTGACTGGTGGTTTGGAGTATAGTGGGTAGCAATGCCCCACTAATGACTTCATGAAACCTCTGGATCAGTGCACCGTTGATGACGAAAAATATATCATTTGTATAAATCGGCCACGAGGTTAGGTGAGATTTTCTGAACCAAGTTCATCCCAAGTACTGCACATGAACTTGGCAAGCGGTCCTGACGGCGGTGTTCTAAGTGATGTTTCTTGTTTCTGATCATAAACTGTTTTCAACTTGTAGGTAGGTTTCTGTATACAGCCTCACTATTGAACTCTGTAGATCTAATTAACTTGATCTATTCTTGCCATTACGTCTTGCGGTGAAATACGTCACCCAGTTTGTTTAAAGTCAATTCATCCAGAACCTAGGTAAATGATCAGGTGAGAATGAACGACTTCGAATATTCTACTCTATTAGTGGAGTTGGGAACAATACGTATATACGTGCGCTACCTTGGAGTGATAGCTAAATCAGTCTACACAAGAACCTTATCGGGTTTAAATGTAGGAGCTTCAGCAATTGAAAAGATTAGTTTCAAGGTGTCTTTGTAACTTTTAAGCGGTCAGTTATGTCTCGTAATCAAACGGCGGCAGAGATGTAGAAAATGAAACAAAAGCGCGTATCTTTAAGGCTAGGGCGGTGTTCATCAATCTGGGCACCTCTGGCGAAAGAGAGCTCTCTATCTGAGGCTTAAGGCTCGCGTACTTGAGGCGACAGTAAGGGCTGTGTTTGTTTACGACAGCATAATTTGGCCACTTATGGTAGAAGACATGAACCGCCTTCAAGTAAAAGACCACTGATGTTTGCGTTCGACCGTTCTTATCGGGTAGCACCAAAGAGTAAGTAACAAAGATGTTAGAAAATGAGTATTTGATAGTGATTGTCAAACGACATTTTTGTTGAATTCTTACATTTGCACATACGTAGATGGTCAGGTCATGTATTACAGATGTCAACTTGTCGTCTGCCACACTTCCTGCCGATGCTGTGCTTGGTTGGTGTAAGGTGTGAGGTGAACAAACGATGACCTGACGTAGATAAATAAAACTGTTCACGAAGGGGTTGGCTACTGTTGATCGGGTTCGTCTTCTGAGTTGGGGACCTTGTGACCTACAAATTAGGTGGCCGCAGATATTAGGAGAAATGGCGGCTAATCGGATTCAGTGGCTTGACCTTCGTTTCTGTTTAGCCGAGTTGTTTAAAAACTGAGTACGCTTAATGACACAGGGCAATGAGTGCCGTGAGGAAACTATCCTGCTGATGATGTCTCACTTTCATTTATAGCTTGGTTGTTTGTTAGCGAGGTGTAGGCACTTTGATGCTGTTTGGATATGGACGTAGTTATTTGTAGTCGTTAGGTCCCTTTCTTTTTCTTTTTTTCTGCTCTTCTCTTATACAAGGCTTACTTTCTTCTTCTTTGCCCTGTGGCAGTTGAGCATCAATGAGAACCGCTGGTGTATTTTTGTCTATAATGATAATGAGAATGACGTAATCTGACGTGCGATAGAGTTGATTTTCTTGAGAAGGTTGCCGTTCATATTGTATTTTGATGGTCAGCAGTTTTCTCTTTGGTTTATTTTTCACTATCTTAGATGGATTGTGGTTCCGTTCAATTTCATGCCGACAGTTTTGACCATTGATAAATTATCCGGTCTTTGAGGTATGGTAGTTTCTATACAGGAAGATTGTGCCACTAATTGTACAAGATGGTAAAACAACGAGATTTCTACCACTTAGTTTAACCATTGCTGCTGAGTATTTTGTTTGATCTCTGTAATCTGCATCAGCCAGTCACTTCAACCCTGGTCCAAGGCAGTCAGAGAGTATCTGTTATTTACCTCCAGGTACCACGGCGAGATCAGCGATAATAAGATTAAAAGTCTTTCGAAAGGATGGCTCGCTGGTCACTTGTCAATTGTTGGTTGAAAAGTCCATAGATCGTTTCAGCTTTGGATTGTGTTTTACAATACACTTGTTTGAACTATGGGTTAACCTTTGTCCGTTTGTTGGAGGGACTTTAGCTAGTTGTAACTGTTATCGCCAATACATAGGTACAAACTAGGCAAACTGTCATGATTATATTATCCAGGTATTTATTTCTTTAAGCGTTTTTTGTTAAGCACGGTAATCATGATCATCCTTTTGGTCATGACGACAGCTTTCATCTTTCCCCATCCCAGGAGTTGCAAACCAAACAAACGTGCAAACCGACTTGAAAATCGACTTCGCTATTATTGACGAAGCTCACGACTTCTTTCTCCCAAACAACGCATCCGGTTGGGAAGGCATTGTGGGTCTTGGCTTTCCGGCACTGTCAGTACCGCCCACAAAACCGAGTGCTTCGAATTTCAAACCCCCGACGTCAAGATTCAGTTATCTGGCACTCAACCTTTTCCCAACCATGTCCAAGCCACTTGGTTTGTTTGATAATTTGGTACAACAATGGGGCTTGCCGGATGTTTTCAGTCTACTTCTATGCGGTTTAACAAAGCAAAACGTAAGTAGATTAACTAAGCGGTTATGATCATAAACTTACGTTAAGACAGTTCTGTGGCCGAATTATCCATAAATTTAACTGGACTCATCTTCTAAATCTTTATCGAAAGTGAATACCTTTGTATGAGTTCGGATAACTCCATGGAGCTCAACACAATAGTCATTTAAAATATGAGGGCGCTGATATGTTTTGTCTAGATCATATAATCAGTTGTGTGCGCAATTTTGCCAGTTTCTTGAGTTGCAGCAAAAGATATGCGTGACTTAAGCATTATTTACAGAAAAGCAAAAAAATATCGGAAGTTCATCGGAAAGTTGTCGTTGCTGGTTAACGAATCACCGTAATTGTTGTTTTAATACGACCAATTCATTATAATGTACTGTCTGCCGAATTATTTTCAGAATTATCCGGTATCCTACAACATCAATGACATCAATACATTCAGTGAACACTTCCACACTTCCTGAATGTCGGGGACATAAATAGCTCTCAATGAACCATGACTTTTTCAGTTCATGCTGTTGCCAACTCTCGCTATACATACAAATATTATTCAGATAGAATTAATGTGAAATCTCTCTCTTAAACTTCTTGCATCTTGTTTTCTTCAAACCTTACTTCGTTGCTAAGCACAGTAAGTCAGCAAATCGTAGTAGAAATAAGCATACCTTCTCAACCCTCTGGGGCAAAAAACATTCTTCAGCATTGAAACATCTGGGAAATTTCCAGTCTGAGCCTAACGAATAGGTGTTCACTTAATACTGTTCGTAGAGCGAATAGTTTGCAGAAGTTGCTCATTGGATATTGTTTTTTCATTTAGCCTATCACTCATAATAATCCACAAGAACGCACTTACCTAAAGTGGTTGAAATGTTTAAAAAATTTTTTTTACTTAATTGTTGTTGATTCCTAATTGAAGATTATACGTTGAGCCGACTGTAGTAAGACGCTATTATTCATACTACATAAAAATACGTCCACAGAGTGATATTCGTTCCGTAGAAATGGAAGTTTGTCGTTGACTGGAATACGTGAAGTCACAAATTGTTTTCTGGTTGATTCGATATTGCGGAGAACCAGATAAATACATGACATAACTAACAGTGCGTCTGTTAGTCCAACCACGAAACCGCATTTTAAGACTATCTGATTATTCATTTCATTACGTTGCGGTTTAGATATAGGGTGGGTGGAATAAGACTTTCCCACGTAGAGGGTGTCATCTTGAGAAAATACTTAACCGTGAAGACGGTAAAACGAACAAAGTTGGGGCAATCCAACGATGTTTGTCAGGAGTCTAGTAAGTTTAACGTTATGGTCAAAAAATTAATGATATGGTTCTACTGATTGCTGAACACGCTAGTCTGTCGCAATGACCTCAGTGCTAGTAGATGGCAGCAAAATGTCACCTAAATCTGCAATTACGTTAAAAATCGTTATGAGCTAGTTTTAATTGAACTGTTTGCCCACAGAAACATTCAGAACAGTCGGACCAAACTCATCTTCTTAAGCCGCCAATGCCTGCCATAAGTAGATATATTCTGTACTCTAAAGCCTAGACATGCCGCCAAGGATATCAAAACCACACATATTTCTGTTATAAACTAAAACCACTTTAGATTTCTTTCGTTGTTAGATAATTGTGTCACTGATCCGTGCCCTTTGTTTTGCTGTCGCACAGCAATCTGAGATTCCGGCGACTGCCAACACAACAGACTATAATGTTGTTCTTGCTATTTCGATTCCAGTTATTTTCGATACTCCGGTACAGTTGATTGTATTGTTCGTAGGGCGAACCTCGACCGTGGTTATGCTCTTTGTAAACAGATCAGTTTTGTTTCTTTTGTTTCGCCATATGTGCACAGTGGATCTGCTGGTCTCACCTCTTCTCAGACCTTGAACGACAGTGAACCGCAGCTTGTTTAATACATAAATTGGACCCCCCCCCACTTGCACACGTTTTCAGTTGGTACTTAGATTGTTGATACGGAGGAGTGAACTAACAAAATATCACCATCTAGCGTATTGTCTAGCTGTTACCGATATTTATCCCTATATTTGTTTCACCGGGTCTGAGTCACGTAGACACGGTCTGATCAGACATTCAAGTTGCCGCTGTATGACCGAATACAAATAGTGTGCATCACAAAAAGATTGTGCATACGTAGTCGAATCAAATGAAGCTTACATATATCCAAGATAGTTGCGTACCTTATTTCGGCAAACGCGTACCAAACAGCAATGCTGTATTTGAACTTGAATCATGTCCTCAAGCCGAAACAATGCAGACTATACAACTATGCAAATTGAAACTCGAAAATATGATGACCTAGTTATTTTACGGAGTACGTGAATACAGGTCGTTGTGGCATGTGGATAGACTGTACAATATTTAACAAGTTTGAAAGTATCATCACCCTCTTGTCATATAGAAACATCGTTATACCCTGGATGGATTTCGACTACGAAACTCAGATGACGATTTGGACTTTGGATAAAACGGAAAGCATACTGTGTTTGATAAACATGGACGTTAGAACGGTAATTAGTAGTCATCTACAGTAGTCGGTGGAAGCTATCGGCCAAAGAAGCACTTGCAATCCAGTAGGGTGACAAAGGCCGGCACATTAGCGTAAAGATCAGTAAAATAAATGAAGATTACCGGAGATCTTACAAAAAAATTGTTGCAAAATATGTGTTCAGGCTTTACCATCTTAGTCCATCGCATGCTAATTAACTAGTCGTCCGATAGAGTTAAATTTATTTAGTAAGTATAATTAACTGTGTTAGACATCTTATCGATTGTTGTAGATGACACCCGGGGGAAGGTCCACAGGCATCACCCTGTTGATGCGGCTAGTTGGGGACAAGAGCCATGAACCTATCATGTCCGCTTCGCAATGGCTAAGCGTAGGTTTGCCACTTGGTCAACTTAGTTTGCTGTCCAGCAGTGTGCTATATCTTTTAGCACTCTGATCCTATTCTGATTAAGCTTTAACCAGCGTGTAGCGCATCTCTTGAGTTAACTACCAGTGTGCCGTATGACACGCAACCTAATTCAATGAAACAACTGAACTTTACGTCATTTTGATCAAACTTAACTTGATTTTTACGAAGTAAACGTCAATTATGAGTGACTGCAGCTCCCATAAATTTTCGGCCAGTCCCTCTTGGAAACAAGCAGGGATATGTGTTACCCACGACCTCTAACGAGGGCAAAACTCGAATATATATTTCGGAGGTACAGTCAGTTATGGTTGATGTTCAACGGAACTCAACCAAAATATCTCACTGCCAATTGGAAAATTGATTTGTCAAACATTTTCGAACAGGAATCTGTGCATTCATTTACATCTGTATCCGAGAAAAAATATTACGACCATCTTGCCCTTTTCAGCTATGTAGGACTTGTTCACTTTAAATTATGTGACAAAATATGACAAAATCGAAACAGACTCTTAAATACACAGTACGCTTATTTCACGCCTTTTTCCAGCATCATTTTGCATCTCTACTCATTAATCCTTCACTGTATGCATTAGAAAACTATCAGATACTACTGTGGCCATCCCGAAATTTATAAAGTTTGTTTTGCTTTCCAACGACAGTTCTCAGTGTATTGTGGCCGTCGCTTTCTCCAAGGACAAAAGCGAGGGACTTTTGGTGCGAAACATGCTGTATTAATTTGTATTGTGAAACTATTATTAAAACCTTAAAGGGAAGAGCCCGAAGCGGATAGTTTGATCAAAACTGTACTCTCGAACAATTTTTTTACGTACGAAACTCTCAAATTAAAAAGGTTGCAACGCTTTTTCAGCTCCGTTGACACTTGATGTCAACTGTAGGGTGTCGGACGAAAGACGGACGGATCGTAAATGCTGGAACTATATGTGCAAACTTTTAGCTACAATCTGTCTTTTATGTTTTCGTTTCATAAGAAAGAAGTCCTTTTGCCCACCGATGTAGACTGCGTTCACATGGTCGAATGCATCGTGTCACAACGTTAAATAACTTCAAAGCGAACAAAAAATGAAAGATATTTTTAGCATTTGAAGGCATGCGGATTAACCAACCAATCACTTTAAAGTATAGGCGCACGTGCACGCTTGTTAAACTGAAACTTTCACCCAACTAACCTGCTACAATCATCTCGACTGGCACGGAGTTCCGTTGTTAAGCTCCTTTATGTGCGTGAATTAGGCATTGCGTGCTTACGGTACGAAGAAAAAACTGCGTACAGATTGGTTGGCGGCATCCGAAACGGATTAGCTTGTCACA
>JTDE01005267.1:4333-14543 GCA_014338405.1 Paragonimus skrjabini miyazakii
ATGCTGGATTACCTATTAGTTTCCGTTTATTTCCGTGTGTCTTACTGTAGGACCGATGCTGTCTGCACCGTTAATTTCTTACTCGACCAGTTTGAAATTTGAATTTTGTTCGTTTGTTTTTAATTAATCATGGCCCATTCGAACGTGATTGGTACTGTGTGCTTTTTCTATCACAGCTGTTGACTCATACCTATTGTACACTTATTTAACTTGTTGCATGTCTATTGATCATAGTTCGTGTATCGTAACCGAAGAGATCGGTCGAAATGTCTCTGCAGAGTACATCTTACGTAATTCTACTCGCGTGTTCTAAATTTTTCCGGGGACATAACTGTTTCAAATATTCATATTCTGTGCACACTAGCTTTCAAGCAGCGATATTGTTTACTGAGCATTTCACAATAATCAAAGTCAATACACTGGGGTAGTAACAACGGAGAAGACAAGCAACAAACTAGCTAACATTAAACAGACCACTGATAACTATTCTCGTTGAGTATAGGACAGATACGCGAACAGATCACTTCTATGCATGCTGTTTAACCTTTCCTGTGAATCCCGGCGTTGTATCACCGAGAGGAATAAATGTCCTTTTTCACGAGAACATATTATCAACTGCTGCTAAGAAAAAACAGTTGAGAACGGCTCACTGAAGTTTGTAAACGATCGACACCAAAGTGCACTCAACGTATCATTTGTAGGGCATCCGATTGCCCAGAATTTAATCAACCGGGAGTTGTTCATATCTGGCCTACTACAAGGTTGCGCAAATATCAGTAGGACCGGCGTACCGTTCACTCTTTTTAGAAAGTTAGTCTAGGTTTAATCAGTTACAACTTTCATGTCAGTTGAAAAATCTTAGATTAGGCTTCAGTGTCCAGTGGAGATCAGATTCTAGCTCGCTAGTGATATACGTGAAGTTTCTTGTACTGATGGTTTAGTGATCCACCCTGCTGTCAGTGAGTTCAGTTTAGTCTGATGGGATTGGTTTGTTTTTTCACCCTGGATGCCTGGGTCCATTTTACTCCCCAAAATGTGATTTTTCTATGGCTAAGAGAGGATTTTATTTTCGTAGGACCAGCATCCCACAACCAGTTTGCACTCCAGAGTTTCGTTCCAAGTCCACCGTTGTTCCCATTACGTACGCTTGTGAGTTCGCCAGTGACACCATGCGCTAAGGACAGAAGATATTGTAGTTAATTAAAAAAATACCTCGAAGTTATCAAAACGAAGCATCGTTGAGCCACAACATACCGTCTTCCTTTTAACTTTTCTGGATGTAGTGTTTCGCGTACGTCACCCGTCCTGCAGTAAGCAATTTTTATAAGTCGAATAGGTAAGTGCCATCAGCGAGCAATACCTAGAAAGACCTCAGGCTGTCTTATAACTGAACCTTGCTGACAAACGTGCTAACAGAATACTTGGATACCTAGAATGATCGTCGGGAAACTTTCTCACAGTGAGTCCTCTTGTGGTTTCCAGCTTGCTGGTTTAATATTACTGCTTGCCGAAGATACTCTATGAAAAAAATCCAAATAGTTGACAGTGTATAGCCTGTGTTTGCAACGCGTGTTTCGATACCTTCTTTCTTTCATTAACCTCAACCTTCTTTACACTATGAACATGTCCGAGGCGATCTCACTGTAACACACGGGATGTTGCATCGATACGATGCATCCATATGCTTAGTCTGAAACACTGTTCCTCAGGTCGCTTGCCGAAGTTAAAACACTAAATAATACTCCTTTAGCGCCAGGATATAACCAAGCTACAACACCCATCGTAGATCTGTCATGACAACTTGACAAATGGATGATGCCAATCGAATACTTCATAATTTCGCCCATAGTTTTTCACCGAGTTTCTCGCCAGCAACACAGTCCGTACAAGTTCGAAGCAGTACAAGACCTCAAATACATGTGCCTGAAAGTAGCTGCTCTCCGCACTGGTTTCCTTCTCGACTGTCTTTATCCGTATCATAATACACTTTCTACAGTAGAATTTTATCTCGCTTTATTACGATTTATACTTCTTCGACCCCTACTATTTTCAGAAATAAAGGTCATTGCTGGTGTCGATCTGCATGGCAAGTGGTGTGGTTTAATGTACAAGTGACGATCAGGTTGTATTTTTTTCAAGTGATGTATCTGATTATCCACAAGAAATGTATGACCCTTTAAACCAAAGGTTCTTTTCAGGGTCCCATGTTTTACTTATCGACATTTATGATTAGCCAACACGACGGATCGTGCGGAAAGAATAATCGTTTTTCTTCCTTCAGCAAACAGGTGGTGTAGTTGATTACCACGGAGTTGGGAGACAACTGGTTTGCTCTTATTGGGTCTCATCAATATCACGCGCGCCGAGGAAGTAAACTCACGATCCTTGAATAGGTATTGGGTGGTGGTCCAGCACTCATGCACTAGACGACAAAGTCATGACCACCGAGATTACAAGAAAATAACCGGATTACCCACCTTAGCGGTTGTGCTTCCTGTTCTTATAGGTTGAAATTGATCAGTCGTTTTTGGTTGAACTGCAACCCCAGAAAGACAGCTGGACTTCATGCCAGCTACAAACAGCTGATTTCGTTTGTCTTGTCAATGAACCTGATGAGTGTCATTTCAAAACACTTTGTTCTCTTCAGAAGTTTGGACAAGACAGAGCGCAAAGATTGGTAGATGAAAACATTAGATATTGACGATGAAATAGACGAAATTTTAATGTCAAAACATTGGGCAGTGGGGTGGATAGTCAATCGGTGAGTAAGAAAGGTCACAACATCCAGGACAATGTAAAGTTTGCAAACACTTGTTTCTGAATACACAGGGCCAGCTTCCGTCTAATGTTTGCGAAAACCTCAGTAAACCACGATACTCTTGGACTGAAAGTCATTTTATCAACACTAATATTGAATCATTCCGATTCACTCGCAAGAGATCAGTTTAGATACATCGGTAACCGATCTGGTTGGAAAATTCCTGTCATCAAGTAAAACGCTTTTTGATAGTGAGCAGAATATTTATGTTATACGCCCTTATAAAACACACTACTAGGTGAGTCACAAATGCGAAAAATGTTCAGTGCAATAACAATGAAATAATTCTTAAAATTTGCAAGAAGCACCATGAAATTCTGTCACATACTGGTGCACTTGTATGTGCATGTATATGAATAGATATTTACGAACGTTCTAATATATATGTATCAGAACTCATACATTTGTAACAGAGCCTATACGTTAACATATACACTAGTATGTGTATGTGTGTAAATACACATATTTATTTATAAATTTATTGAAGTATGCACTCGAATATATATATATATATATATATATATATATATATATATATATATATATATATATATATATATATATATATATATTTATTCACGTACATTTATGTGTGCCTCAAAATTTGTGTGGAACATAACCACTCATTTGCAAGCATGTATGCGTACTTGTACGCAGATTAACTTATAAATCTATATTTACGTACGTATTTATTTACATGTGTACATATATACACGTAAACCAATATATATAAACCTACATATAAATGTATGAGTGTATGCGTGAAACTGTACAGTTATAAGCATGCAAACGCAAATTTATATATTTATACTTACATATGTATAAGCGTATGTACATACAAACCTGTACATATGTGTCTGTACGCACATATATTTGTTTATGCATCCACACACTCCACATCGCTGCATTTGTCGTCCCTCCTATCGCACACACTTGTGGACGAGCATTTTGCTCTCAGTCCTCTGACCCGCTCAAACTGGCCTACATTAACAGCGACCCGTAAAATAGACAACAGTTCAAACTGATTTTGCACTGGTATTGAATTGAGTTGTCTCGTCACCAAACTTCGTGCAGCCAAGTCTTATTTTGCTGTCGGGTCTGAGAGAGTATTAAGGAGGGCACTGCTCGACGAAGGGGTTAGCGAAAGGAATATCAAAATGGCTATTACTTAACCAGTTCAAAGTGATGGGCTTAGGTGTACCATATTTTCGTGTATTCGTTTTTTCACTTGTTGCAATGAGTCTCTCGTCTGTTTTCTGGATGACCAGTTTAACCAATATCTAAGTGTGCAAAACTTGTGCCACTGTGACTAAAGGAATTGACTGGAATAAGTTGGTGCAAAGACTGTAGAAGGATTGGCGATTCTTATAAAGCATTTTTCGTCCGCTTATATTCGCAGTATCACACTGCAAAATTATGTATGAAAATACCTCCACTTTTCTGTTGAAACGGCCTTTAACTTATCTGCTGTAGTTTGAGTTTATCATTTCTGGTCCATGTGGACCTTATTCAAACCGAATTAATTTCGTTTCACAAGGCAGATGATGATATTTATGATATACTTGCAATCCACTGGTGTGTTAACTGAGCACACATTAACAAACTACTAGCTGTTAGGGTGGGTTTTATTTGATTCACATTTCAATACAGAATACACTTCAGTTGACACAAATACTGGTTAACGGAATAAGCCGTTTCAACCGACAACTTGTAGCAAATGGAGGCAATTAGATGTCTTCTTCTTCATATTCTTTCTTCCGAGCATCTTCTTCTGCTAGTCCTCGTAAGTGAATTCCGTTGAAAAGCTCATAAAGACATGCACCGATAAGTGCTCCTAAAATTGGTCCAACAATTGGAACCCAGAAGTAGTAGTCGTAGGCACTGAATGCATCTCTGTACCCTGAATTATAGAAAGAAATCACATATGTTCAGTAAAATGAATAAAATCTGACGTTGATCGTACTCTATCGGAACAAAGACATTTTAGAGTAGCTTACCCAATGAAAGTGCGGCAAGTCGCGGGCCAAAATCACGAGCAGGGTTGAGGGCAGCTCCTGCGTGTGTAGGGAAAGCGGCAACCAACGCTACCACCAGAAGCGCAACATAAAATATTCCGAGATATCTTGGAACGTTAAAGTTGTGCTTATCACCAATGGCAGAGCACAGGGCGGTTAACATTGCTGTGCCGATTACTTGATCGATCAAACCCGCAACATTGCCTTGCGTTGGAGCAGTGACGAAAATCGAACCTGTTCCTAGCATAGTCCAAGCTGCATTCTTTACTATGTTCTCTCGATAAATTGCATACACGAGTAGAGCACCAGTATAACATCCAGCAATCTGACACAAGATCAACAAAGGCACCGGTATCCATGGCACCTTTCCAGCAACTGCAAAAGCCAAAGTTATTGCTGGATTCATCAGACCGTAGCCCATGGTGCCACTTATAAAAAGACCAAGCAAAACAGCCAGTCCCCAAGTAAGACTGACGCTGATGGCTTCTTTTGTAGTACTAAAATAATGCCAAGCCACTACGCCGTCACCGAAGTAGATCAAAACGACGGTTCCCAAAAATTCACCAATACAAGCTCGGATAAGTGGGAATTTCGTTAGGCGCATCTTGTCGGCCCATGCATGCAGTGTATCTTCATACTTAGCTTGACAACCTTCCCGTTCGTATTCGACAGAGACCAGACTCATTTTTCGTTCTTTTGCATAGGATACGCTGTATTTCACACCATCAGTCGTGTTTATATACACTGAGAACGGTTGCGTTTATAATGATACAGTTTTTTTTCAATAACCACAGACACACCCTTATTTACTAAGATCACGCAAAATGATGGCGGCTAAAACTTCTTGACTTATCACATGTTTCTGAAAAGCTTTTCAAAGACGATGGAATGCTTTTGAGTCTGTTTTCTAGTATAGTATCCATCAGAAGTTTCCGCGTAAAAATGGTGAACTGAAGTGTGATATGCACATGTAGGTGTGTTTTAATGTTTAATATTTAAATATTTGCATGCATGATTATCACATGCATCAGGCGGCAAATTGCGGAAGGTTACATTATTTTGGCAAGCAACCGTTTGTCCAATAATCACGTCACCCTAAATAAGTACTGCCGTGGAAGCAAGCTGTCAACATGATTTGTTCATGTACAGCCATCGAATACACATACGCTGTTGTGCGCTACCAGCTGTTTACCATAGTATGGTACATACAAACGTGTAACACAATAATCCTAAGAAATCAGTCGCACAAAAGAAACTAAATATCCAACAGTGGCGCTCTGTCTTTACGTATGATCATTGGTCGAAGAGAATTGAATCAGCCGTCTATGGCTTGATGCATACAATAGTTCTGAGCCCTGTTTGTCTACTTACAGAGGTTGAGATGACCATCCAAATCTAATCAAATTCCCACTTGGTTGCCAAGTAGAACACTAGAAAGTGTCAGAACTCTTCTCATTTGAGTACAGACAAGCGATCTGTCAAATCATTCAACTAGTCATAGCCATTTGTTGGCACCCACCTAAATATAGCACCACCACTAGAGGTATTCCGAAATATTTTGGATCGTTGAAGTTATGTTCATCGCCCATAGCCGAACACAGGCTGACTAACATATTCATACTGCTGAACACAGAACAAAACGCAGCGTTTGTGAAAGCCTGTTGTAAAGCTGTTGAAAGTATTATGCACGTGCAAAGTAACTGGATTTCCGTTACCTCGATCGTACTTGTACACAAGCGTCGCTGGCTTTCTTCGGCTCCGAATATGACAGCGACCGTCAAAAACCTAAATGTGAGCTGACTAAAACCTCCGTAAAGACGGTCATCGAACTGTCTTGTGTGAAAATAGTGGAGTTACTCTCAACTGTTAAGCATTTTGCTAGTCATCAACTTAGCAGGAAATCCTGTCTGAAAACGTCGGCTCCAAATACTTACTGCTCACCACACCACTAAATCTTAAAATGGTCCTGGGTCCAAATATTCTCCAACCTCCTTTTTTCAGGAATGTCGGTGATAGGTTAATAACTGAACCGACGACAGTTTTTCGGGGGTTTTGAAAACTTGAGGGGAACCTTGTGATTAGTACTTTTATAAAACATTGTCTGATTCGTTCAGTGCAACGAACAAGACATCAACTAAGTCGCTATGGCTGCCAAGTTACTTGTTTCTGTAATAATGTATGGGTTCGGCGAACTTAAGGAAAGTCAACTGTTTGAAGAACAGGCATGATTCCGACTTGGTCCGGGTACGCTGAGAACAGTTCCACGCCGTGACTAATTCAATAGCCTTGACAACCAAAGAAACAACCGAAATGTTTGGTTTATTTAGACTTGTAGGCCATCATTGAATCGGTTGCTCGTAAAGGTCATCGCGAATATGTCTAGCAAGATTGCGTCCCAAAACATTCAGTGAATATGCAAAGATAATTGCAAGCTGTTTATATAAGCAATGTGCAAGTTTACAGACACCTGTTTGGTTGGCTCATCATAACGAGTGGTGATCTCGGAGGGTATCCAATATCTCTCTCTTTCTGCTCAGGTTGGTTAGAAATAACAGAGTGCGCTTGACAGGTCCACTGATCCTGAAGTAGAGATCATCCGTGGCAGTAGGCAGACGGAGCTAGAACACACTGTTTGTCTTAGCCCTCTCGTGAAGACACGCTTGTCATGCGGGCAGAGTTAAAGACCGGAATGGTCTGTGTGGAATGCGTGTCACAGTTTTGAAGGGAAGGGCGTCGTTTTGGGACTACGGCGTTTCCACTGCTGCACATTTTACGGTGGGTGGTCCGCTGATGGCACCGTCTTATCCGTTGGAAAAGAACAAAACGAGCGAAAAGTTCGCATGAGGTCAACCGCGGCACGGATGCAAATGGAGACAACGTTTCCATACAGTTACGATACAGTTATGATGCATGTTGTACTGTAGCAGTTTGATCGATCAGGATGAGGTTGGTGGGCTATATCAACCGTAATACACGAACGAAATTTCTCTGTGCGCACAGGGGTTGAAACTTGAGCCACGAGGTTATACAAAACGCCTATCCAAGAGCACTAGCTGTTAAACGGCCCAGGTGGCAACAGTAATATGACCCAAACGCGCAGCAGGCAAAAGGCCCGACAACACTTCGAACCTCTTGTGAAGAGGTCTATTTCAAAAAGCATCGCAGTTACGACAGAAGTGGATTTTTGTTGATTCGGCAAAACTTATGAACAAACGTCGATTGAACACTCCTGACTCCGAATACGACGAAGACCGCTGGGGACAAAACCTCAAATTTACGAATAGTCTCTCTGCAAAGGTTGATCCAACTGCTACAACAGTCGCTCGGACATCTACGTTCTCTCAATGATCTGCTTACCAACACTGATGACTTTGAAACTCATTGCTTTCATTCTATTCTGGACGGGGTATCACACGGGTTGCATAGCAGGCTTTCGTGAACCTAATGTTGGAATCTCTTATTCCTAGTCAAATTTGTTGAGGCACGACTTTCTGTTACTACGTGTGCAAGGAACGTTCTCGGTCGGGGTTTTGTTGCTCCTGGACTTTGCCGGTCTGTACTGCCGGTCTGTACTTGGCCTTCGAGCCAGGCTCGAACAAAATGCACTGACCATGTAACTTTGCAGTTGACTTCTCTTTGACGTTCTCCGTTGAAGTTTTTAGGTTCTCGTTAGTCAACCTTTAAGCTGTAGTACTTGAACCCACTTGATTAACAGCAAGCCATGGACAAGCCCCAGCCCACTGTTAGCCTGGGCGCTGCGGCAACGAAAGACAGGGGACTGTAGACAAAGTCAGTCTGTTTTAAATTACAAATAATTTTAGTGATAATGGTATGTAATGCAATTGGTTAGACGATGTTAAAAAATGTTGTATCAGTTAAATTAGATTTTTCAGGCATACTGATTGCATGTTACCCTGATTGGCGATTGCAGGACCAATGCCATTACGGTATTCCAGACTCACATGACTGGCTATGGTCGCGATATCCTCATCAGTGGAACTAAAACTAGCGTTTTGCAGTCTGCAACCGGCTCTCCCGGAAGCGTGGATTACCAAAAAGCTCAAGCACATTTACTCATTGTGATACCCCAGGTTCACTCACTTGGTTTTCGGCCGACAGGCTCTTTGTTGCACCATTTCGTAAGCTCGGTGACATCCCAGCTGATATAATTTCTTCTGAAGTGGTTGAACCAAGTGCACATCAACCGCAGACCTGCAAGCCCATAGAGGACCTCGAGCTAGTCACACCGGATGATACTCACGAATGCGTTCAGATAATCGTCTTGTTGTGCAGCTTACGTGGCTTTCCCAACAGGAAAAAACAAAACGATAAACGCAAAACAAGCGGCATGTACAGACAATATATCATTCAACTTGAGATGCGAAACTGGTAAGGAAGTGAACCGAAAACGTTGTCGGACTGCAGGATAGGTTTTGTTAATTGCTACGTTAAATCTCTCGACTATGGTTTCAGCAGAGCTGCTGCCTTTTAATTGTAAAGAAATGTAATTAGGTCTTTTCTGTCTGCAGTTTGCGGTATTTCTGTCTTTGTGCTAGTTAGTACATGCCTACAAATGAATTGTTCTGGATAACCATTTCCAGGAAGTGCGTTAATTATAAACTGTTTTTTCCCCTCTATAGTGTCATTCGAGCATACTTTCACAGCCCCACCTAGTGAAAACCGAACCAAGTTTCTCTTTTGTCCTAATGATACGAAGTAAACAAAGTTGGCATACTGCCTCTACCAAGTAGCTTTACGATATACTCTACGTTTTATCGTGCCATCTTCATGACGTGATATCAACACGTCTAAAAACGTCATAATTGCATATAACTCGGGTTCCAGGGTAAATCAGCTACTTTTGTGAACACAGTCGGAGTACGTCAGTGTTTCGGTTATGCTTTCCAATTAGTCAGACATGTAGATGATATCGTCTACATAAAGTTTATAAGGAGCAAATAACTTTAAGTGGCCAGCTGATGAAGTACTTCTAAGCTGAGTAATCAAAATATATTAGTCAATAAAGAGCCCATCGATGACCCCACTGACACGCCGTCCTTAGGCGACACAGCTTGTCAGAAAATCTAAATTGAATGTTGTAAGCACAGCGCCAGGATAGCTGTTTCACCCTATCCATTGGTATCTCCACGTTGATGTAATTGCTGTCAATTTAATGACCAAGTAATTTAGTCATCTCGCTTAGTGAGATATTCACGAAGAGGGATGTGAGGTCAAGCGAAGATAAACCTACTGCCTTCGTGTTCAGTTGCTCTGACGCATCAGCAAATTTAGAAGAATCACTAGGACTGTAAATCACTAATTTCTTCCTAACTAGTTCTAGCAAATTGGCTAGCCATTTTGTAGTCGCATGATACGG
>JTDE01005268.1:20074-37404 GCA_014338405.1 Paragonimus skrjabini miyazakii
AGTTTCACGGCGGCCCATAGGAAGGCCGTATTCACATGGATGGGGAGGGTGAGACAGACAGACAACAATGGATGTGTGGGCAGGTGAATGAGGTTCAATGACTAAGGGAGGGAGGCTGGAGAAATTAGTATTTTTAGACACGGGTTGTGTGAATAACAATAACAGGCGTCTAGTTAAACGGGTTCACAGGGTAGAGTGCGGCAGGGTCAATTGAGGGGAATTTTGACCTTCAAAAATGTCCTACAATAACGGTTAGTGAAACGGCAGATAAGAAGACGGCGTTCAGCGGTACTGAACAACTGACTACGAAATATGCGTGACTAATTCGTATTTTACCGGCCAACCCAACCACTTGAGGTTAACGAACGAACACAGGTAAGTCTGGCCTCCGGACAGAGCTACTTTATGTCACTCAACCCGAAGACAACACGGTCACAAACTAGACCACATTTAAAGGGTTTGTGACCAATCAGAAAACAAGGACAGAAGTGGGCCAGACAAGGACCCAGACAGTACAGTGATGTCTCAATTAAACGGACGCGTATGTGGTCGGGATGCCAGGAATTAGCACAAGGCTGAGAACGCTCATGAAGAGTGTAGTGGCACATGGCCGTGTCGACAATGAAAGTCACGTCGAGCAGAATGAAATAGGCCTTTCCAAAGGCAAATGAAAACGGTATTTTCGGGGAATTGGGTTCTTCCGCGACAGTATTCATATCTACACCAGACCTAATAGATATGCTGGAAGTTTTCCGATGGATTGAAACAATGTATCAACGACCACGATGAGCCATTAGGCAATCTGATCACTCGTTGATTAGTGACACTAGTGTTAACCAGACTACGTGTAGTAGTTTGGAATACACAATAGCAATTGAAACTGTACTGAGCTCAAACCCAGAGCTAGTTTCTACGCAGTATCAATGACACAGCAAGTGGGCCGACGAAATTGTAATGTAATCCGCATCACGTACAGCGTAATTACTCATGCAGTTAAACAACAACGAGACATTGCTCAGTCACGAACTACAGCCAATACACTGTTTCTCATTCGAAACACGTGTTTCGGCAATAAAGTAGCTAGTAGTGATTAAGTACAGAATAGTGTCTCATTTATCGAACACTCCACAGTAGTCTTGAACTTGAAACAACCTGATGTATGCACCCGTTTGTGTTGTTCTTTCTCCCCAGTTCGTTTAATATGGCTTTGTTCACTAGGACTGAAACACTAATGAACCTAGTCCTATTGATGAACACAGTATGCAATGCTAACCACGTTAAGGGCTACCTGGTTTTTTATTTGATGACGAATTTTAGGTTAGTGCGGTGCTCTAAGTATTCGAATGATGGTTTCCTAACGTAGCTATAGCAGGTTTTCGTCACAACCGATTTCGTTTTGCATGTGTCTTGCAATCTGACGCACGTATGATGAAATCGGTTATGACGAAACCTTACTGTGACGAATAACATTGGGAGTACCAGTGATATAACTGATAATGTTCTCCAGTAAAGGCCGGCTTTAACGCGATGTTGGCGAGTTCAGAGACTTAACTGTGTGCGAGTTCAGCAATATTCGTGCATTTCTGTGTAAGTTGGCTGGTTAACGAGAATGCAAGCTGAAAACCTCAAAAGTAATGGCCCGTACGTTTTAAAAGCCGATTTATTATATTTCAAATTCTTTTTCTGTCTGGTATTCAGGTGGAAGTTAGTAAGTTAGTTCGTCTTCACACACCTAGTGGGTTCGTTTAAAGTCCGTCACCTGTTCTCTCTTCTCCATCACAGCAACCGAAAATGTGGTCTCCGGTTGGCTGCAGCAAGGGTTTCTGCAATTCAAATGGGACAATGTTTTGCTACTTGATAGGACTGCACTGGGTAAGCTGACGGATTCCGTGAACATTTGGTTGTAAAAAATAGTAATTTCCAAAACTTCACTTTGACCAACATGTACACAGTGTGAATGGATAGCTGACACTATGGAGTTCTTCATATTGTACTCGGTCTCAGTATTAATCAGTTGTAATGGTACATATGGTATCCGTTTAGTGTCAAGAACTATTTTATCCTCTACTACGTGTGTTGTGTTACATTGTCTCGCTGACGAATGCAACCGCCCAAATGTTGGAACCACAAAAGACGTTTGATCTGGGAAATTGTTTACACTAAATCCTTTACAATGTATGTGAAAACGCAAAACATCAAGCGCGAACATCATTGTACATGGCTGACATGTATCTGAAACCGCTGGGCAGTAATGTATCGTCATTCGTTATGGCACGTCCCACATAATGCAAACACACGGTTCCAACAGTCGCTTCTGTTCCCTCGTCTTTATGGCATTGAGACCTACCCTTTCGTTCCCAATCGCACGAATCGTGCTATGCTACTCACAAACGAAGGCGCGTGTAAAACAACACTCTGCTAATCCATGGGTAAAGATTATCGTGGAAAACCTCATAGTTTAATGTATTCTGGAGGAATACCAAGTCATGCTCTACGTGAAGATAAGTTTACCACAACTAAGAACCATACAAAGTAGGATTAGTTGAAATCGATCAGTTTTGGCTCTTTACAGCCGACGACAATCACGTGGCACCGACGACTAAGCAACCAGAAGGTTAAAAAGCGGGTATTTGGTAGTGATTGTCAAACGAGTTGGTTTGTTCACTCCTTACATTTGCACAATCCTAGATGACTAGGCCATGCATTAATGGTGCCAGATAGTCGTCTGCCACATTGAGCACTCAGCCGACGCTGCGGCCGACTGGCGTATGGTTTGAGGTGGATTGACAATGACCTGGTTTAGTGAAGTGAAGTCGTTCACCGATGGGTTGACCACTGTAGGTCGGGTCCGTCTCCCAGGCTGGGGACCTCGCGACTCACAGCGTCGGTGGTTGAAGACGTTAGGTGAGATGACGTCTAATCGGGCTCAGTTGTGTGAATGTTGTTGTTGTTTGGCTGAGTTATTTGTGAGTCAAGTGCACTCAGTGACGTGGGACAGTGATGCCTCAGTTTCACTTACAGCTTGATTGTTTGTTTTCAAGGTGTAGGCGCCTTGATGTTGATGTTTGATTATAGACGCAGTTATTTTCGGTAGTTATGTCCCTTATCCTTCCCTTCTTTTTTCATCTCCTCAAGTGTTTGTTTTTTTATTTTCTAGTGGTGTGTCAGTTAAGCCTCTGTCAGTGTCACTAATGTATTGCTGTCTATGATGATGGTGATGAGCCTTCTAGTTTTTAATTAGTGGACTGATCATCTGTCCGTTTTAAATGCCCTCATCTGTAGAATTGTTGCGAGAAATCCTTCTGGTCAGTGGTATGATGTCACAGTAATATAATTTGAATACCAAAGATTGAAACGGCTGGTTACACTATTGCCTGTGGCGACTTCCTTGCACGGCATTAGCTGATTTTTACGGCGCTTTTTTTTCACACAACAAAACCACAGGGAAGCTGCAGACTATCACTGAATGAGTTACTTTTCGTTGTCATTACGCAAGTAATATATTTATAGGTACGACTTGTAGGAATGACACTGAAAGTTTGCACTCAGTACTGTAGCTAATGTACACGTTCCTATTTCTCTGAAATCAGTACGAAAGCGTTTAGCGTAAAACATCCACGCTTATCCTCCTAAGATGATGCTTGAATGGTACAGATGGAAAATGTGCCAACCGATATACTACATGGACTGGTTAGTATTTACACTGTATCAGTATTTAACAGCGTAAATGGAAAAGCGGTCTATATATTTTTCGAATGAAACTGTCCAGATAACAACATCGCATACCCTGTTATCACCTTTTCATGTCCAGCAACCGAAACGTATGTCCACTTATGTCGGGGCATCTGAGAAATCTCAGTTCGCCGCCCACTTAACGCAATTTTTTGTTCAGGTTAAATCGCCAGAAGATTCGAATTATGTGTTCAGGTAGCCTAGTCTTACGCACGGTCTGGGCTGGGTATATATATATATATATATCTTAAAATGGGCAGAGGGCAGAAGATTATACGTAAATATATATACTGTTATCGAACGTGCTTGACCAGGTTTACAAACGCATATAACAGTGCTGTGCGGAAGCGTGACAAACCGTTCAGTTAATTCCAGCTATAAAATATGTAGTGCGTTACCGTTACACATATAAACAAATATGGTTCCTTGTGGTAGGAATCAAAGTATAAGTAATAAAATCGGATACAGTTCAATTGTTTATGGCCGATATAAAGTTTATGGAAAATAATTAAATGTTGACATATCAAACGGTTGTGAGTAAGCGCAAGCGTTGCAAGTGTATGAGTCATGTTAAATTAGAAGATAAAGGCATACTACTGTAAACATGTGAGTAGAGTAATGTGAAATTGAGTTTCACATTTCATCTACAATGCTAAGATCAGCGACTTAACTTTAAGAAAACTGCATTTAAATTGGGGTTATCTATACAATTATATACAGAACTCAGTCGGTCTCCTCGGTAAGTGTTGAGAAGAATTCAGAAATGACGTAATTCGCGAAGTATCTCTCGAGATCATTCTACTACATTTTTTCAAGTACCCACTCAGTGGACTGGAAGAACATAGCAACCGTGAATTGGGCTTGGCCTATGAAGTTTTACCCACCTGTTTTCTAATGCCTACTTGCTTTTCGCCATATGTTATGGTTTGTGAGATCCAAACTGTCTCTTCTCAGTGTCAAATTAGAACTTTAGGTTCACATGTTAGTTCGAGCACTCCATCTGAAGTTCTGCTAGCTGTATGAGTCGTGGGTTTGTACATAGGTTTGTCATAACGTATAAGGAATCAAAATATTATCTGACGTGGTGCTTAATTGCCAACCAGATTGATTATCATTAACCAGTAGTGAAATAAGCTTTTCACGAGTTTTGAAATCCAATGTAAAAATGGCCAATGAACTACTGGAACGATCCACCTGTTTCTTGGAAACGGGATAATCAAAATGTTTATTTCTGGTTTGTCTGGATGGGCCATGTTCATTTGTCTGGCTTGTCTTGTGGCATACTTTGCATCGGTGATTCCTGAATATATAAAATCATGCTAAATACCATTTACCACATTCAACATACAGCTGGATGCTGTGAGGGGAGACCGGTGGACTGTTTGTTTGAGCTACGAGACGTCGATGTACGTCTAATTGTATTATCACTTTTTGGTTTTGGTGATCTGAATGCTGAATCATGGCTGTATCATGTTTTAGGTCAGTAAATCACTGACATTCAGTCGTGTTCAGTTGTACGGTAATGTTTAATCCCTATTCGATTTTGGTCAAAGCACGAGTTCTAATATCTGTGTCAGTCAACCAGTGTATGTCGCTGACAAAAACCAAACATTTAAATCGATCATCCGTAAGTGAACTTAGCTTGGATTGTTCGCACTTGCGGTTGACAGTGCCTGAATACTTACCGAAGTCACTGATGAGGCTGTGGTATTGATAACCGATGCCGAATAGTCAGGCTTGTGTACCGAATATGTGAGTGAAAATGTGAACCGTTTCATCATCATCATTATAACAGCCATGAGCCTGACCAAAAGGTACTGTGATTCGGGCCGCCGCTCACCTGAACAGTGACGTGAAATATTCTAGAAGAAAACGTTACTAAGAAGGTTGAACATTATTAAAAGTAGACTAAGTGGAAGAACTAAGAAATGGTATGGATACAGGTATGCCATTGACTGCGACTCATCGCCATCTCGGATAGCGTCTCTAACCAGCGGTTTGAGTGATCACGAGGACCCCAGCCAGGCAGGCGACACCTACCCACTTTGCTCAATAGAGCAGTCAGGGTCTTCATATTTCGTGACCGCGTTGTTGCTTGACCGCCATGTGTTTTACCCAACTGTTGGTGGCCTCAGTGAAGTTGCAATCGGGCAGATCTGTTGGAAGAATGAAGTTAGTATGAACTGTACGTTCAACAACACCCAGCTTCCGCAACAACAAACGGGTCTCTTATGAATCGTCTTAATTATAGAAATCCTTACGAGAAATACTTTCATAACGTTTGAACCTTGTCTTGAGGATGCAGGGTCGAATAAGTATTCTATATTGGTGTTTTGCCATTGCTTCCACTGTGGTACTCTTAAGAGTAGATGGAGTTGTGCTGCAGAGATTGAAGGCCTCGTTGTCAGTACCCTCCTCAGCTTGAGCTGCTTTGTTAAAATCAATATCAAGCCTCCGGATGACATATTCATCACAAAAATGTTGTTCCCCGTGATTATTACAGAAACCGTTCATTCAGAGTTCACATGCACTTAGTTCAAGACCTCTGGATTCACTCAAAATGGTAGGCAGAAGACAAACACAGCTGGTCACGTATGAGCGAGGCAGTTATTATGGAGTTCAGTAACAATGCGACATCCAGTAGTGAGCAAATATGGTTGATCGTGACCAAATGACCGCTCAGAAGGCGACAAAGCAATGACGGACAATGGGAAGCGATGAATGTCTTTCTAACCAGAACAGCACGGCTGATTTCGGAGCACTGGAGAAGAGGCTTGGTTTTAACAGTGTGGTCTTGCATTCTTATTCCAGTTACTGTTTTGCCTATGCTCTACAACCACCGGCACTGTAGTATATTTTTGATGGGATGCAGCGAAATTCCCCAGGCAGTTTGCAATCTGCTGAGTTGGTCCTGTCATTGTAATTATCCTCGATTCCTTAAATAATATACCTAATGATTGTAAAACGCCCGCATAAAATTTATTACTGATTGTCTCCAACCGTGTTCTCACGTGCTTAAATCAGGTCTAGTGGCATCGTTAAAACTTGCATAAGCATCACTCTTAAGTTTGCTTTATTTCTTATGTCAAGGTTTCTGATTCGTTTATGTATGTAATGATTGGCGTACGGTTTGGACTCTTGCTGTGATCCATCAAAATCAAGTTTTGCATGAGTTATTCATAAGCAGACACACTGCTTTAATATTTTGTTAATGCTGTTTTATTAAATATCTTCTGTATTACTGTGATGGGTGACTCCTTAACAATTCTGACTCTGCTTACGGATTGTTTCTGATGCAGGGTACTCCACTAAACCTTTCTTTTGTGATCATTAATTCTCACCAGTTATGTTAGCTAAAACGTCTATCAAGGTTGATTACTGAATTTGTGTCTACTAAGACTGCATGCACTTCGAAAGCAATTTTAAAAATCGTAACGTTAGCTGCGTTCATCTCCCAGCATCCATTTTGCGTATGCAGACCTGGTTATACTGGTCCCACATGTTCAGAATTACACGATCCGTGTCAGCACCGAATTCAACACCCGGATTTGCCTAACGCGAGATTCTCGGTAGCGGGCAACGTTGCCTGTAACGTTAATTATAAAGGAAACCGTTGTCTGCCCAAATGGTCTGACCGCAACCTACTTCAGTATGTCTGTTCATGTGAGTCAAGTGACTGGAGCCCAAATCCTGAGCTGCCTTACGCAAACTGTCTTCGGAGACGCACCTTGTGCGATTCAACAGTGTGCGTTTACGGTCGTTGCGTTACGGCTGAACGTGGCCGAACAGTGAGTTGTCTATCGATTGCTAATTTTTCCTAATGATTGTCATATTGCTTTCCTTTCAATATCCGCTCCAGTCGATGATCTCCACATCGTGGTCATCATCGTCCTCTTCAAATATGGCAATAATTCAATGCTAGAAGTCATACACAACAGCCACACTGTCAGCAAAGGAGAAGAACAAATGCCCTGGTTTCAGGTTAAAAATCGAAGAGAAACTGAACTTAATTCATATGTCATTGTCCACTTCATTGAGTGTCCTTAATTTACAAACCACTAAACCAAACTAGACACTTCTACGTCCGGTCCGGTCGGTGCTGGTTGAGCCCTTTTTGGCCAAGTGTGCATTTAAAAGAGCGGCTAAACCATGCACGAAAGCCTGTCGTTGCACCTTTACAGTCGTGACTCAAAGGTCTGGATTGCACCACACTTGTTACCACAGAAACCATAGTCCTGTGGTAACAAGTGTGGTGCAATCCACAGAACTATGGTTTCTGTTCTCATTCCACATAGTTTGTCGTTTCAAGGGATAAGTCCACACTGGTCTAGGCCTCGAAACATCCCTTATTACTGTGCACTATGTCTCCCGATTCCTGATATACTTTGATAAGTTTCAATTCCTCCAACAGGTGGCTGATTTTCAATACCACTGAAATTCGGATCACTGTCTTTGTTTGTTTGAATTTTTAATCGTGAATATGTTTTTCATCTGAGTTAATTTTTCTCAGTTTTTCAACTACTTTGTCATTCCATTACCTTGTTTAGGCATATTGTATTTGCATGCCCGGTTTCGGTGGTCCTGCTTGTAGTCAGTGGTTTGGTGTATGGACGGAATGGTCACCTTGGGACAGATGTCGTCCAGCCTGTGGTGAATCGCGGTACGCGGTACGGTATCGAGACTGCGAATCGATGCAACCGAATGTGCTCCGAAAGCTAGAATGCCGCGGGGCTGCACTGGAGTACGCAGAATGTGTTTCACATGCATGCATACGTAAGTGAATCTACATTTGACTAGGTGACCTAGGTATTTTTTAATTCAGCAACACATTTAACTTGTATTAACATACATATATAAGCCATAATCAATATAGTCTGTATCTGAGTTTAATAATCTAGAGGTCAATGTGATTTCACGTATCAGTTCTACTCCGGTCTAATGTCCATGGGTAGTCCCGTCATTTATCGCCACTGTCTGCTTAGTTATCATCCGCGTTCAAATTCTGCACCTACACCTCGGGTGTCTGTTGTCTCTACTAAGTACGCATACCGTACGTATGTGAGAGTGACCAACATTGGAAAGGTCTGCGAAAATCAAAGACGATGTGCTGATAGCCCGAGCATAGCACGTGCGTCGAAGTGAAGCCGGCTGGCGTACGGAGCAAGCCCTCAGATGATGTCGACGACATCGGGGGTCCGGGTCAACAAAGGCTTGGTGGGTTGACTTCCCTATCACAACTGGGCGTTTGACACCAAGTGCAAAGTTAGAGTTGAGGAATGAGATAGTCACCACGGAAAACGGGCTTTGTCGGTTCACAGTCGCATCTACCACACAAACACTCGTAGAAAACGCTATTTCTGTTAATCCCATGAAACAATTTTTTAAACCCTGCCATGAAGTTTTCTGCCTAAGGGTGACTCAATAAAACCACCAATTTTCTGTTGGTGCGCTTTTTTCACAACTTTGAAGCAATACGTTCTATCTGTAAGTTAATATTTACGGTTCGAGTATATCAGCAACTAGGTCAGTGGTTAAACTTTAAGCTCATATAAGTACACAGAGATAGTGAACGTGTTCTACACATGACAAGTTTGTAAACGGTGAACACACTCAGGGAAAATATCCGCTTGTTCGCCATATCTACCAATCAGACAGTCTACTACCTAGAAGATATTTTTGTCCTTCTAATAAATCCGTTAGTCACTGATGATAAGAGGAGTTGGACACAACAAAAATCAGTTATGACAGCCAAGCTTCCTTGTGAACCTTTGGTGGACTCCAGATTGTTTATATTATGTTGTCCATTGGTTGTATAGTATTCTATTGTTCCAAACCTTGTGACGTTTTAAAAAAACTCCTCCTTATAGCATTGGCTTTATCTTTGGTTTAACATACCTTCAACATTCAACGAATCAACCAAGATATCAATCACTAAAACAACCCTACTTATCAACTGTACTTCAGTACCCTTGACGCGCCTCAATAACAAGATATAATCGGACATTCTCGGCTCACTCACCATCTAAATATATCCTTCATCTACAATGGGTTCAGAGCACGCAGTTGGGTTGAGACAGTGAAAAAATGTGTTAAAGTGTGCTAGAAAGCCTATGACTAAGTGATAAGGCTCTTAATACGCGTTTCATCAGGTACATCATAATAAAATTGTGAGCGCACCTCCCTGGATTACTTGGATAAATTGACATCACATCAAATCCACGGCTTCCCGGAAATCAACTGGATGTGCTTCAAGAATTTGGCACACTTGTCAACCGTAAGTGAACATACATGCTTCACAACAAAGGCTAGCGTAGTGTTCTTCCCAGTTCATTCAAAATGTGCGTAGCATGACCTTTATTGTCCAACTCACACGTTCCCATGCCGCTCGCACAATCGCGTTTATGATTGGGAATTCCAGTCCACAACACAGCGGCGGTTTCCATTCACACGTCGTGTGCATTTCTGCTTGAGTTGTGTGTCTATGTGTGTGTGTGGCTGACGCTTTCTGTCGTGGGTTTTTTGCCTCTCATTCCTGGTCCATTCGTCCTACTTCGTTGCTCGATTGCCGGTCCGACAGCCCGTGTTGTCCGCAGTGCACTCGCTGCGGGCTTTGGTCATATCTCACCGCAGCGTTAAGATATTCCATTGAGTGTTTGGATAATCGCGCCTCCGATGTGATCATCCACCATCTATGTACCTAAACACACTTGAAGTAGGCGGTAAGTTACTCCTCCGCCGATCCTTGCAGAAATACTTTGTGTATCGCCTCGGAGTAACGCAATCGTTGATTAACCGTATGCAAATAGGCGCTATTGTGTTATCATATGCGAGGAATCAGTAAGGTTCGGCGAAACCCCTGTGTTAAAATTCTAGCCCAATCGCGACGATACACCGTGTGCATAAAATAACCGATAAGGTGACAGTGTCCTAGGAAAGTAGAACGTTACACAGAGAAAGTATAATTAGCGCACACAGGTAAGTGGGCGCCATATTGACCAGAGCCAGTATGTGTTCGTGTGCGTGCAACGAGGACAGAAAAGTCAACCGGATCTCAATACGCCGATTAGAAACTAATAGTCCAGGGTGAGAAACTTCATCACTCATGCGAAACAGCGAGAAAACAACATTGGAAATAGAAATCCTTGACCAGGTGACATCCGAAAACCGATCAATTGAAATGAAGATATTCCATCCACAACACTTCAAAGCGACTACAAGTAGCAATACTGATTCTCATGGAGAATTACCTTAAGGCAGTCTATCCCGTGGGATGATTGGATAATTGAGCCCAAAGGCAAAGTCCGTGAGTCATCTGTTTGGTTCCGTAGCCCATCTGGTAAACCATTACTACTGTTTCAGATGCGAGCCCAACTGAATTTCAAACCTTCATACTTAGTTCCCCTCTCTGTTAACGAACCTGCTTCATTACTTAACAGTGATACAATTGTATCACTTTAGCATATCAGTGCAACAACAAGCTTCGAAAGCATTGTGATAATCATTTATCAACACAATGCAGGGTCACACTTCATTCGGGAAGGCAGGCTATCTAAATAGTGTGACTGTGATTTGTTGCTGATTGCTAATTCTTCACAAGCAGGCAGATGTCTGATTAGGCAATTTTTGAAAATATGTTATCGTCATTTAAACTAGTAAGCAAATTGTCAAGGATTTGTGCTTTAAGTCAAAGATTTCGCAGACATTTGTGATTAGCCACAAGCTATCTTGAGAGACTACTGGATGTGTGCATGAAGTACAGTTAACAATGTGAATCACCTGTGTGGTTTTCTGTCCCAAAGGCTCAGCACTCACAAGATCACATCATCATCATCATCATCATAACAGCCATGAGCATGACCAAAAGGTACTGTGGCTCGGGCCGCCGTTCACCTCAACAGTGACGTAGAATATCCTAGAAGAAAAAGTTACTGACGAGGCTGAGAATTAATGAGAGAAGGCTAACACACAGTGCATATGACACGTCGCATGTTGCAAAACGTTTTTGTTGAAGTGTAAGACAACCTTAGTTTTATAGCTTAAACTAAAATCTTCAAGCAGAATGTCAAACGAGTTCTTTCGTTCAGTCATTACACTTGCACAGACTTTGGTGGTTACGTCATGTACTAAGAATGCCAGCTAGTTGTTTGCCACACAGAGCACTGTTTGCGGACGCTGCGGCCGACTGGCGCAAGGTGCGAGGTGGACAGACGATGACCTGGCATAGAGAAATGAAATCGTTCAGGAAGGGATTGGTCACGGTAGATCGGGTTGGTCTTCCGGGCTGGAGTCCTCGCGACTCACAGAGTCGTTGGCTTGAGACGTTAGGTGAGATGGCGGCTAACCGAGCTCAGTGGCGTGAATGTTGTCGTTGTTTGGCTGAGTTGTCTGTGAAGTGAGTGAAAGCAGTAAGAAAGCTGTCTTGCTGATGACGCCTTACTTTCACCTGTGGCTCGGTTGTTTGTTTGCAAGGTGTAGGCGCCTTGATGTTGTATGTTTGAATGTAGACTTAGCTGTTTTTAGTGGTTGGGTCCCCTCCCCTTTCTCTTCTTTCTTCTCTCTTCTTATACAGGGTTTGCTTCTTATTCGTGGTTGTGTGGTAGTTAAGCGTCAGTGTGAACCACTGATATATTGCTGTCTATGATGATGATGATGATGATGACCTCAAACTTGAGACGACAAGAGAATTGAGGTGGCGTCTAAACTTTTTCTCACATGAAATGCAAAAGTGACGGATTCAGTCCACGTCACCAAGTACAGCGTTCGATAACTTCAGCTTTTCTACCTAGTCTATATTCAATAATTCCAAACTACCATATCGTGATGTATAAACCACAAGTGAACGGCAATTTCGCAAATTACTTTGAAAGTCCAGTTTAACAATAAAAACCACCTGTTTACCGAAGGCAGCCCGAACAATGTGAGAAGCTTACTGGCTGAGTAGACATCTTAATAATATCCGGATAGGTTGAGAGACAATGGTTACACCCTATTCATGGTCAGACTACAACACATCGTTTATATGAATTACGCTACACCACTTTTGTGAACTTTACTTTGACGTCGTCGCATCAAATATTACGGTAGGAGTAGCCAGACACTTACACGTTGTGCGTCTGAAGGGCCATGCTTACCGTCGATCTGAAACATCAAAAATCAAACTGGTTAAAAACCACATCTTCAACAGGTAGTTCGATTGAAATATGGTGCCCTGGAATACTGAAAACTCCCTCATTATTATTGTTTTACTTCAGTTGGCACTCTTCAGTAACTAGTTGCAAGATAACATCAGAGTTTAAATTTGCTTCATTTTGAATCCTCAGCCGGATATCACTGTGGTACTGGGACTACAATGCATATACGTACATTGAGGCGTGATCATTCGGAAAGCTTTGAGTGTGTAACGCTCACGTTCACGATTTACGCGTATGCCATGAAATCGTCTCTTGCACTTTCTGACGATTGCCAACACTGACATCATTTATTGAATAGCGATGAACATTCAACAGTGTGCCATAGAGACGTTTAATCCTGTCCAGTAGCGCTAAACCTCGTGGGTTTGTGGTGTGTGTTATTACTATACCTCCCACGTTCTGACGGTCCGAGATTATGTAAGGTCGAACACGAGCATTGCTGTAAGAGCGGGGCTTTACACTTTGTAAAATATCCTCATACAAACCAGAGCACAAACTGAAAGTAGCTCCTTCATCTGGTGGCTAATTAAAACCGCTGATGCTGTGAAAACATGTCTACCATTAAAACTGAACGTGCAGTGACGATCGACTTTGTTGCCAAATATCTCGACAAGGCTTTAAGCGGATCTTGCCGTTTGAGAAGTCGCTTTCATTACTTACAGTGGTGTTGGTACGGCACGGTGACCTCAACCGTTGATGAAGGACAAAAGAGACCTTCGTTCGCTAGTTCGTTGCGATAATTCGACTAAGCTCAATCTAGAAAATTCTGGACAGGAACAAGACACCGCTCGCTATTCACGCTTATTGACAGTAAGTCATAATGCATTAACTGGCTAAATGCGCATTACCTGACACACGTGACCTTCCTTAGATGAACGTGCAGCTACCCGAATCAGAGTCAAATGGCGGGGGGGTGGGTGAATGCAGGTTACTGCTACCGACGGATCGAACACAATTCAGCCGGACCAGCTGCGTGGGTTATGTGGGCAGCCTCCGGCCAACATGAAAGGCCAATCCGGTGGGTTGTCACTGTCATAAAAAATGTCATGACAACGGATGACTTTTCTGACAAGCCCTCCATCGACGGCCTTACCGCTGAAAACAACTACCCAATCGAGAGGGCTGTGTAAACCCGCCGTCGATTATAACAAGGTGATCATACGGAATCACTCTTTTTGAACGGGACAGTTTGCTGCTGAAATGATAGCAGTTAACAGTTATTACTCCGTTATCGGGCAAAAAGAAAAAGGTCCCTTTATCTCCTGTCCAATCTATACACAAGGTCAGCTGTAGGGCGTTCCAAAAAGATAAAAAGGTTCGGTATTGAGTTATTTGAGAAGATAAAATACCGGGTTGATATCGTAGACAATATGCATCATATGCACAGTTGTCGGTGTTGGTTGAGGTAGTTACACGTTACCCTTTGGAAGAAAATCCCGGGTGTTTCAACATTTAAATGCATGGAATTGCTTCAAAAGCTTGTAGTGGACAAGTGCGTATGCGCTAGACCCTCGTCCACTAACAATTTAGAACGCCTTTCCTGAAGAGCAATCGAAACGCAGTCCCAACAGGCATCGAACTAAAGAAGGCAGCAGGGTTTGGAAACAAACCGTATATTTGCAGCAATATTTGGAAATATGATAAGTAGTTAATTCTAGCCTAGTCTGGGGCCAACGGCAGCAACCGAGAGGAAAAGAAAGAGAAGCGCGAGATGGGCCACAGCCCACTCGGCGGCGCTCAAAAGCGCGCCAGGAGAAAAGTGCATAGAACCTTCGAGTGCGTTAAACAACGCTCGAAAAGGGTTCAGTTAAACGACCTTGAAGAATCGAATAATAGATGAGTCGTTGGGAAGGGAGCAAGCATTTGCTGCGTACAATCAGTTGCACGACTGAAGAAAGTGGCACTGAGTCTATCTCAGGCCTCCTATTGCAGACATACAAAGAATTATGCGTACAGAACAAACAAGCAGGAAAACACGGTTGCAGCCGGGATCCTTAGAGAAGCCACACGATCGTTGGTCACTACAAGCTGTGGAAGCATCGACTAGCAGAGATCGTTTTCCAAGTATGTTGATCGATCAGCCATGTGAAAAACTTCATTCACCATTGGATCTCATTTTTTTGCAACCCAGTTCTTCTGACTGTCGAAAAACTACAACGTCTTACTACGAACCATACATATCGAGGCACTCTTCTTTGTCTTAACTGAAAAACACTAATGTGCACTCCTTGGTCAACGGTTCAACTGCCCTTCTGACAAATGTGATGGCAACTTTGAGGTGGTACTGTTCTCTTCATTTAACAAACCAGACAGAAACATTATTTACATGAAATATGATTACACATATGTGTAATTCATATGAATTGATAATATTTCATTGAAACGTCCCTTTTTTCCCAGAGCTTACGATAGATTTATTAGTCTTCCTAATACATGTTTCAGGGGTACATGTGCATTTACCTATATATTCATGTCACTTGGTTATTATAAGTTGAAGAGTTTACTGTAGAATCTGTTGAGATAGTTTATGTTCGAAATACTTCATTTTTAAATTGAGAACACGAGGGAACGCTATTTCTAAAAGGTAAAATTGCTCTTTGTAAACAGTACTACTTAATTGGTGCACTAAAACAGACTAATGTGCATGTGGGATAAACTTCATTGTAGAAGACAAATAAATAAGGTTACTATCTCAAACTAGCCTCCCTAATTCGCCGTTCCAGTGCATTCATGTTTGGGAACAATGGACTATTTCGATCTTTCGTTTTAGTAGGGATTAGTGAAAGACGAATTAGTCACAATTACTCCACCGTTCTATTCTCCCGTACAGAATCCGAAGGAACGTTTATCAACAGCTACTTTTCCATTCGACAACATGCAATCTCACAAACGCTCAGTACAGCTGCTATCGGCTGTACCATAATGGGCGTTTTATGGCTAACCTTTTTTTCTTCTGTCCTTAGTAGGACAATTTTGACGTTCATCAGTGCTGTAGCGTCTCATTCCTTGACCAGACGATCAACCTAATTTAAATTGCATGTATTTCCTAATTGTTCATATGTCATTTTTGTATTTTGCACTTTCGTAAAAGTGAAAAATTAATCACCACATATGAAATGAAGTATTTTCAATCGACCTGTTTCACGTAATCCTCAAAAAGATAAAGGGGATGCGGAGAACATCGGCGGTTGGCTGCGCCCAAGCACTGCACAGCAAGTTCAGTAATTCAGTGGTTCTAAATAAAGCGGGAAGCTCTGAATATGTAGTTAACGACTGCAGATAACAAGTCAGTCAGTATGCCTCATCTCAACCGTATGGAGCAATGTGAGTAGTGTAAATTTGTTGATCCACTAACTGAGAAGATTCGTCCTCATCGTTTGCATTTCCTATTTTTCCCACCAACCTGACACTTGTTCCCACTACCTCACCCCCCCGTTTTGTTTTATTGAACTAATGTGTCATTAAATGTCCGCGGCGCGAGTGGCCATTCTTGTCCTGGTCTGCTGGCGTGACGGCTCCCCTTCGACCATGTTTGTCCTGTTGAGAAATTATTGATTTTGCTGGACGGGACTATCGTTGCGAACGATTGAGATTTGCCTTTTGTAATTATTGATGCATTTCTTTAATAGTACCGTAGAAATTGTTGGATCCAATCTTGTTTTCATTTTGGGGGTCCGTTTCTGGGTTACGCGTAACTCAACGATCAGACGTGAATCGTTACAAATAGTATTTACAGGGGTTTAGATCAACTGATACCATCATACTTGTCGGGAAGCCAGCGAAGTATGGGTCGGTAAATTACCTTTACAAGCACAGTGGTTGTAGTCGATCTGCCGGTTCGGTTAAGGCGCACATTGTGAACTGTGGCATCGGGAAAAGCAATAAGCGTAAATGTACACCCTGGTTCAGATCACAGGGCCTGGGTATGAGAGCCACAAAAGTATACAAGCACAGTCTCATCAAAATGGATTATCAATAAAGTGGATAAGCGGACGAATTAATACCAACCAGTTAGATAAACAAAGGAACTAATATGAGTGAAACAGCAGCCACAGTTAGTCACATACAGACTTTTCAGTTGGTTTCTTTTGGGAAAAAACACTATACCCGGATTTTGATTCCGCTGGAGCTCGTCAGAAGTTCTTGTCCTTGCCACGGCCAGCATTTGAAATCCTACCACGCTTTCATGAGAAAACCGCGTTGCCCACTGCGCCAATGACCTCACATTAGACGCGACTGGATTATCATTTGCAAATGCTTCGGCTCGTGAGTAATGTTCAGATTACTCGAGAGGGCACACAATGGCCAACATGTTAGCTCCAGTCGACGACCCTACAACTGGAACATCTCTCCAAGTCGATGTATATATATATATATATATATATATATATATATATATATATATAT